>APFE030053876.1:12893-36045 GCA_000404065.3 Pinus taeda
AATATCTAACCATTGTTCTGTTTTATCTTTTACCCAAGTTACTTAACTATATAAATATAATATTAATTATAAAGAATATTAATATTATTTGAGTTAAAGGAGGTTTGACTGGGGTTCCTAAGTTGAAAAATAGCCGTTAGTCTTTTTAGTCGTTGGAGTCTCTGCTTAGACTATTTAACACGCTAAACTGGATCTGTTTCTTCAACTTGTCCTGACGATGAACCACACTAGTTGGTTCGAAACGCGTCGACAAATGAGAAATTATGTGATTTCGCCAAAAAGTTTCTAAACAAATGCTATGGATCACAGAAGTCTAAATTCCTTGATAATTCCTGATGTTGGTGAGAAATAGTATAAGGCTTGGGACCTTGATGAGAATTATTATGAGCCTTACATTAAGCCTCAGTATAGAAGTCAGGCGAAGAAGATTTCCCCCTTCAAATTTTTGGAGAACAGGTATGTCCCCTTGATGAGAGTCATTATCAAATATTTCACTTGTGAGGACAGATTTTGTAGGTTGTATACTTACCATATCAGGCTCCTCATGTACTTTACAAGGGTGAAGATGTTAAACCTCCCCTACTTTTTGTTTAGAAACATTGATAAGATGGCTTACCTTGTGCAGAAGAAGCCACACCCTCAGCAGATGAACACCATATATCATTACTCCTTGATCAAGATTATTGTTCTTCACCATCTCAGTCTTCTCAATATCCCTTAGGAGACTTTCATTGCTCATGACATGTTCAGGGGACCTCAAAATCCTTCATCCATGGTGCAAGAAACAGGTGGGCCTTCTACTCATGTGGAAATAGGATAGGAAAACAAGGAGACAAAAACTACTGAGGTGTCGGTATATTTGACATATCAGAGAGGTGAAAGGAAGTTGTTTGTAGCTGCTAGGCAAGTGTTTGCTCCACAGGATGTGGAAGGGACCTTGCCTTCTTCATCAGTCCATAGGCATATGTTATCTCCACAAGGTGTGGAAGGGGCTTTGCCTCTACATCAACAAAGCAGGTACAGGTTGAGCAGCTGAACAAAGGGAAAGAAAAGGTACAGGAGGATGATTTAGATGATGAGCAAGAAAGGAAGTTTGAATTGGAAGAACATGATGAGCTCGAGGAGCGTGACACTGATATTATTGATTTAGAAGCTCAGGAGAGGGAAACTATCAAGGACATCATCATACGAGAAAGGGAAGCTAAAATACAAGATTTGATTGATAACCTAGAGAGGGCCAAGTATGTCATCACATACTTAGAACAGGAAAACAAATAGTTGAGTGACAAAAAAGTCCTCATGGAGCTGGAAGTGCTCAAAGCAAAAAGGCAAATTGGCAAAGAGACACAAGTCACATTGACTCCTATTGAGTAGGAGATTGAAAACAATAGGGAGACTTGGCTTGAGAGAGTCAACCTACACCTTGAGGAGCTATTAAATAAGGCCAACAGGGACAACTATATGCTTAGCCACATGGCTTATCACTACAGGACCCACAATAAGATTTGCAACATAAGAATAAAAAAGATGAAGGCTAGGTTAAGGAGGGCTTTAGAAGGAAAAAAGGAGGAGGATAGACTTAAGATGTTGGCTGAAGCCTCCTTGGCTAATCAAAGCACATGATGGTGGTGCTTCATACCAATTTTGGGCATTTTTTGAGAAAATTTTGTCATTTTTGAATTTTTGAAATTCAATGCACATAAAAACTACCTAGAAGCACAGCGCCACCGACACTGCACTTTTTACAGGGGAACCCAATGGACACATGGCTTGAATTTTTAGATTCAGGGCATCAAGGAAATGAACCATAGAAAATTTCAGAATTTTTGGAGTAGGATTAGTCCACCAGAAGGTCCAAAAACACTCAAAAATTGACCTTTCTGCCGGTTTTTGGACACACAGAAGCAACCATCGGAGAATCAACTTTTGAGGGGTCAAATGAGCTCCAAATGCAGAAATTCTAGGTGTTCCAAAACTTAGACTTGAATACCTTTCTAATGAGCTATCCCAGGCTCAATTTTGATGATGGGAAGGCCTCCAAAAGTAGCCTGCAAGTGGCGCTGCGCATAGGGAAATTTTGCTCAGGAATGCCTAGTTTGCCAATTTTCAACTATTTTATTGATTTCTCTCTCATGGTGGAGGATTTACTGATGTAATTAATGACATGGATTGTAAATATGATGGTAAAACACTAGTATATGGTAGATTCATTAGATTAAAAGTGGTTTTGAGGGTAATGAATTAGTTTCCCCTCTTTTAGAGGCAAGTTGTTTGACTGCCTAGATTCCTGTTTGTTGTTTAGAAATGGTTGAAACAGCTCCTCTTCTCATGGTTTTGACCCCTGATGGTTAGGATGAGTGATTTGAATGTCTATATCATGTATTTTCTTTTTCATTGACAGGGGTTGGATTCAGCGGGATGCTCATGTACTGAACACATATCACTTTGTAGCAGTTTTGGCAGGATACTAATAAAGTTGCAGCTATTTTTATGGGATCCCTATGGTATGGCCTTTAGCATGTGTTTCTTCTTCTGTTATTATGTTCTCATGTTATTTATGTATGCCTATTTCATATAATTGCTTATGATTGGTTGTTTTCAAGTTAGATAGGTGGAATACATTAGGTTTAATGCTCTGCCTTGGGAAAACACCAGTATTTCATGTTTTTTCTACTGTTTAGGAAGGATTCATGACTTTCTCATGCCCTTCTTAGCTCCTCACCAGTCTAGCATTTCACCCCATCAAGCCCAAAGCGTTGAATCTCATACCTACCTTGCCCTATAGAATCCCCTACAATTTTGACTTAGTTTCCCAGACCAAATTGCCTAGCTCCTCCTGATCTGGAAAAAACACCAACAACTTCAATCAAAACCCTTGAGCTACTATACCTAGCATAAAATCTTGTTCCTGATCCAGTCATCTTGTCTAAGATTCAAAAAGGAGAGAGCCCTCTCCTGACCTAGTAGGGCTAGCTACTAGGTTAAGCTTGGTTTGTGTTTACCCTGGAAATTGCCTCCCTTCAACTTGAGGTCAATCTAGGAGATAACACAATGGCTTGGGTCTCTCTATTATGCTCAAAAGTGCAAAAAATTGTGTTTACAATGCTCAAATTCTTCTGAAACCTACTCTAATGAGTCTAGAATACTTAAAAATGGATATCTAGCCTCTTTTTGCAACCAATTTGCTGGAAAATTGAAGAATTTATGACTTCTCCTAGTTCTCCCACTATTCGTTCCACAAATTGCTCTAAAACCGACATAATCCCTCAAATTTTCCCCAAAATTCGCTAAATGAGCGATAATTTCACCATGTGGCAGGCCATAACCTGTTGGCTGAATCGAAAATCGCAATTGGTAAGTGCTATGAGCTTATGGTCTGTGAATAAAAATGAGTGATTTGCGATTGCGATATCGTGGACCCGAAGGGATATTAAATCATAACCTATAGTGGCATCACATCTGGAACTATTGCATTTTGCAATCGGCGGAGTACTGGTGAGTAACAATATGCCTGATTTTTTTTCCTGTGATATGCGATTGTGATATCGCATTGCAAGCCGGGTACGCTGGGGCTAATTTCCGTAATTGTCCTCCCTTCAGCGATTACAATTGCAATTTGTGACTGCCTTATCACATCACAACCCTTCCTTGCTCGCAGATGATTCTATAACACCTTTCTGCCTGCGAGTATGATTTGCGATATGTGGGGGCCAATGGCAGCCTGCCACTTGGTGCCTCCTCATTCATTGAAGACCTTGCCACATCATCCAATCCTACCATGTAGACAAGTCAAAATTGAACTTTGACTTGCTCTGACTTCTCCATACGAACTCAGATTTGAGTGTCGTTCACACCGTTGGATTCAAAATGACGAGCTCTTTATTTTGAAGTGAAGTTTAACAAAATTATGACACTTCTATTTTTTAGCATAATTTTGAGCACCTGATCACTACTCAAAGAAAGCTTCATCTACCTCGTTCCCCTAATTGATTGGGTATCCGATATCATGCTTGTTAACAAGAAACATGGAACCATTAGAGTATGTGTCAAATATAGGGACATTAATAAGGCTTGTCCAAAATACAATTATCCAACTCCCTATGTTGATCAAACCATCGATGAATGTGTTGAAAATGAAATATTTTCAGTTATGGACAGATTTTTTGGTTACAATCAAATCAACATACTTCCAGCTTATCAACATAAAACCGCATTCATTTTCCCATGGGGGACTTTTTCATATCGAAAATTCCCATTTAGTTAAAAGAATGTAGGTGCAAATTTTCAATGGGCAATGTCTTATGCATTTCATGATATCAAGCATATTATGCAACCGTATTTGGACGACTTTCCAACTAATTCACTGAGACATGAAGACCATCCAATGCGTTTGAGAGAATTTTTCATCAGATGTCGTCATTACAATATTCGCTTGAATCCACATAAGTGTGTTTTATGTGTGCAATCTGGTCGATTTCTAGGATTTCTTGTTTCAAAGGAAGTCATTTGTGTCAATCCATTGAAGGTTCAGTCTATCTTGAATTTACCTCCTCCTTCTAATTTACACCAACTCCAAAGTTTGCAAGGGAAAACAAACTTTGTACATCAATTTATCCAGAACTATGTCGAGTTGACTAAAGGTTTTACTTGACTTTTGAAAAATGGGATTCCATTTATCTAGGATGAAGTAGCTCAAAAAGCCTTTGATACACTTAAATATGCATTGACTGATACACTCACGTTGCATCCTCCCGATTATCACTGAGATTATTTTTTATACTTGGCAGCATCAAATGCCACCATCGCTATGGTCCTAGTACAAGAAGATGAGTCAAACAAAGAGTATGTGATATATTACTTAATTTGTAATTTGACCAAAACTGGAGAAAAATATGCACATGTAGATAAATTGGGCTTGGACGATGTTCAAGTTGTCCAACGTTTCCGTCACTATATCTTATTGCGCAAGACTATGGTGATTTCTCATTGCAACCCCATGGTTTATATTCTTACTAGACAATTATTGGGGGGAAAGTATTCCAAATGGATAGTCATCCTATAGGAATTTGATTTGGAATTCATGAAATCCAAATTTAAGAAATAGTTAGTTTTTGTTGAGTTATTATGTGAATTTCCTAGTACTGAAACTGAAAACATGGAAGAAGATACTCTTCCAGTTGAATCTCTCTTTCTAATCAGTACCTTAGATTCTTGTTATGAAGATATCATCATTTATCTCCAAACTCAGACATTTCGGCCAGAAATGAGTCGAACTGGTTGTCACTGAATATGGTATCAATCCCAGCAATACAATATCATTAGTGACACAATTTATTGACGTGGTGTTGATTCTATTTTTTGACAATGTTTAACTCATACAAAAGTCGAAAAGGCATTAAATGACTGCGATTATGGAGCTTGTGGAAGACATATTTCAGGTTTTTCGACTGCTCAAAAGATCTTACGCATAGGATATTTTTGTCCTTCTATGTTTAAAGACTGTATAACCGTGGTTCATAAATGCCATAATTATCAAATTTATGATCGAAAATTGTGTGCACATCCAACTCCTCTCCACCTAATCATTTATGTCGATCCTTTTGCTAAATGGGGCATTGACTTTCTTACTTGTAACCCTCACTAGGATGGGGGGCATGGTTATATTATCCTTGTTGTACATTATTTTACAAAATGGGTCGAGTTGATACTTATATACAAGGATGATGGTGTACAACATCCACCTGTTCAATCATGTATTTTCTTGGTTCGAAGTAACACAAGCTATCATCACGGACCATGGTAGCCATTTTTGAAATTATATGATGAATGATCTTACCATGAAGCTAGGCCTACGCCATGATAGTTATACACCTTATTATCCACAGTAAAATGGCCAAGTGGAAGAGGTGAACAAAGTTTTAATTACTATAATTAAATAGATTATCGGGGCTCATAAACAAGAATGGAACCTTATGCTATATCCAGCCTTGTGGTCATGCTACACTACATCAAAAACTTCAATTGGTTTTAGTCCTTTTCAGTTTGTCTATGGCATGGAAGAAACTCTATCAATTGAATGTGGGATACCATCTCTGAAACTTACAATTGAATTATTACCAACTACTTCTACGGAAGAGGAACACTTTCTATACTTAACACGTCTCAATGAGACTCGGTGTGATGTTGCATTAGCTAGCGAGGCCCAAAAGAAACGAGTTAAAGCACAGTATAATCAAATTGTCAAACCTCATTCATATGTAGAAGGTGATTTAGTCTTGGTCTACAATCAAGAGCACGATAAATTAGGCGCTGGAAAATTCGAGCCTATGTGGCATGGCCCTTATATTGTAAAACATGCACTGGAAAAATGGTCTTTACTTAAAGAAATAGTATGCTTAGATTGTTTGGTGAAACACTTGTATATATATTGTACTAGTTTTTATTTGACTTGGATTTTTGCTACTTCTCCTACTCATCTTGTGTTACACTTGACTTGCATATGCCATGTTTCCCTTAAACTTACATTGGATTTTCCGACGACGCTAGTCACAGTACTCGGTATTTTTCATCTGCATATTGAGTCATCTACTCACCCACATTAGATGAGTTAGTTTCTATTCATGGGATATGCTTCAGTCAAACAACGAATAATATTGCAGAATATAGCATAGTAATTGAGCTATTATCTGACGATATTGCATTTGGAATTCATCGAATAATCATTAGGTTAGGTTCACAACTCATAGTATTAAATTCGAATGGTGTTTATTCAGTTACAAGTTCTTCCATGTTAAGTATGTTTTTGCGAGTTCGTCTCTTGGAACGAGAATTTCACCAGAAATGAATACGAAATGAAACTATGGAACATAAAAAAGAAATGGAGAGATTGTTTAAGAAGGTGAAAAGGGCATGGACAACATGAATCCTTTTCAACAGAAGAATGAAACACTACACATCAAATTTTCCCACAGGTAGAGCAATAGAATTGAATTCTACCTGATCTCACTTGAAAAATTTCACCAGAAATGAATGCGAAATGAAATACGAAACACAACGAGATACATATGAAACATAAGAGAAACACTTGCTACACTCACAACCATAGGAATCTCATGAAACAGAGCTGCTGCATTTCATTAATTCTCTGTAAAAATATACAATGCATAAACAAAGTTTCTTTCCCACAGTCTCCCAGAAGTTACAAGCCAACCAACCCTTTGCAAATAACTCGCATACAATATATAGAATGTGTGAGGAAGAGATAGAATGCCCAGGGGTTGGGAAGTTACTCAAATCATTTCGAAATGGAGATGGAGAGCCAACCATCAGCTACAGGTGCAGTGCTCTCAAGCATGACATTTGGCCGGGGTGACCCTTTGCATTCCTTTGCCACTTGGATAGATGCCAATATGGAGAGAAAAATCTTTAAATGCCTCTTTTGGTGCCAAAAAACCGAAGTGTAGATGACCGGGCCCACTTGGAGAAGTCGCGACCAGAAATTTTGCGAAACAGGAGAAAATTGGCAATTTTTCCTCTGTGCGCCGCACCATTTTCACTGTGCGTCGTGCTACTTTGGGGCCTATTTTAGGGCACTTTCAAGTGTCCAAAATGTGCCCAAGTGGGCTTGTTGGAAAGCCTGTCCTGTCTACTTTCTAACCCCACTGGAACTTTTGAATTTAGTGCTCATTTTCCCCTCCAAATCTTCATTCTCCCAAGACTGCTTTCTGTGTGTCAAAAAAGTGGCAGAGAGGCCATTTTTGGGTGTTTTTTGACCTTTAGGAAGCCCAAATCTTGTCAAAATTTCTTACCCGAACACCAATAGTCGTATTTTTTGATGCTGAATCTAAATATGCAAGCCATTCCTCATTTGGAGCTCTAGAATTTTAGCGTCGCGCCAGTGGCGCGGCGCACAGGGAGGAATTTTCTATTTTGTGTCCAAAAAATTTGCCTGTGTCCAAAATTTGCCCAAATTTTTTGAAATTTGGGCTGGAGTTTCCCTATGAAGTGCTATGTTGTGCCAAGGAAGCCTCAGCCAAGATTCGAAGCCGATCTTTCTCCTTTGCCTCCTTTGTCTCTGTGCTCAATTTTGCCTTTAGGCTCTTGATTCTTGCTTTGGAGCTCATGCTTCGGGCCTGGTAGTGATGAGTCATGTGCCTCAGCATGTCTTTCTCCCTGTTAGCTTTATCCAACCACTGCTCCAAGTGTAGATTGATGCGCTCCAACCAAGACTCACGGTTGTTGTTGATCTCTTGCTCCAAGGGAGTGAGCTCAATCCCTCTCTGCTAGACAGCTTATCGATTTTCACGGATGCTTTGCAGCTCCCTGATCATCTGTTGATATTCAAGCTGTTTGTTTCTCTGCTCTAGATAATTGATGACCCATTTGATCCTCTCGAAATTGAGTATCAAGTATTTGATTTTTGTGTCCTGCTTCCGAATGATCATCCTAAGTTTGGCATTTTCTGCCTCTGTCTCTTCATCCAGAATGAGGATGACACCGGTCCCTTGTGCACCTGATGGCTCATCCGAAGGCCCCTCCTCATGCATTGGCTCCTTACCTCTGTCTTGTTCCTGTTTCGTCGATGTCGAAAGCGAGGCCCCTTCCACCCCAGGTGGAGATAACACTCGCTTTGCTGCTGCGAATAACGGTCTACTGGCCTTCTGGTATGTGATGTATACTGGCATGGTGGCTGTCTCATGGCGTTCAAGCTGATGTGAAGGACCCCCCACCTCATGCTCTACCTCTGATACTACCGGTGGAGCGCTGAAGAAATCACGGGAGATGAAGTCCTTCCAAGCAATACCCTGCAATGCTAACTGATGGTCCACCAAAACCCGGATGAGAGCAAAATGATAGACACTGTTTAGTTGTTGTTGAGGGGTCTTGCGCTGCATGAAGTTTTTCATCTTCTCAATGTTGTTACAAATGAAAAATGGGAGGCTCATAATCTGCACCCAGGTGAAGTGCATGAGCAACCTGATGTGATATGCATAAAGCCGTGAAAACCTCCCCTCGCAACTGAAATACTTCATGATCAATCTCATGAGTGGGGCATACTCATCTCTCAAAAATCTGAATGGAAAAACTCTGGTGAGCTGGCTCAAGCAGCTGTTCTTGATGTAAGGCTCATAATGATGCCTCTCCAGCTTCTTTTTCTTATGCCAATACTCTCCAACGTTCGGTATTCCTGTTGCCACTGATATGGTTTCTGGTGTCAAGGTGAAAGTGACCCCAGCCAGGATGGATTGACCTCCCTGTAAATGAAGTGCAAAAAGGCGGGCCAACTCATTATGGACTCTGACATTTGCCACCCTTTGACAAAATTCATAACATGCCAAGTTTTGGAAACAAGACATGGCGAGCGAGCATGCCTGCAGCTCAGTGAGGGTGTTTGGCTCATCTCTAAGATGTATGCCACTCCGGTGATGTCTCTTATGGGCCCTCTCTCCTGAAGATGTGCCACTGTGGGTCCCCTCCTCATACTCTGATGAATTTTTTGATGCCATTACTACTACTTGTATCCTGAGTTTTATGCTGCCCTCTGAATCTAATGAAGCTGATAGCTTCTCTGAAAATCTCTTTTTTTGCTAGCCTTCACCAAGACTTGAAGCGGTTTGGCAATTGTTTATGCCCCTGGATATGTGCGTCATGCGCCAAGCCCAGTGCACTACGCGCTGGGTGTGCATTGCACCCTTATAAATCTCCCACTGCGGGCTAGCTGCGTGTGCGCCACGCCCTCCATGTGCGCTGCGCTCCTTGGTGTATGCGCCGCCCCCTCGAAATCCAACTCCCGCTCCCTCAAACACTCACAATTTCGCTCTCTCCTTTGAAATGATTTCTCCAAGTCTTGCAAGAGCACAATGGCTTTGAGTTGGGAAAAACATGTATTTATAGCCTTAGAGGAGATGGGTTTGATTTTTTCTTCCTTGAAAACCCACTTTCAAATGTTTATGTTTTGCACTTTTTCATTGACTTTTAAAACACCCTGATTTTCATTTTTCTCTGAAATTTTGGCTCTTATGATGGGATTTTCGACATTTCTTTGTGGGGACTGTGTGACTGGGCATTTGGCCATAGAAACCATGACTGCATCTAAAAAATCAACTTGTGCATTTTTGGAAAATTTTGTCATAAATGACCTTGTTTGACTTTTCTTCAAAACGGAGTTTTGAAGAAGAGTCGATGTCTCTTCAGCTGATGATGAAGCTTTTTGGACCATAGCTATATAAAGTCTCCCCCTGGCATGCATGGCTTGTTCTAGACATGTTTTTTCACGGACCAGTTTGATGGTTTCCTAGACATAATCATAAAAATTGACTTTGTCCTGTAATATGACCAGACCTTGACTATCATGAATTTCAGTGATTATGGACCAAGACCTGAACTAGCATGGGCCAGACATGAGGGAAACTGACTAGCATGACTTTCTCCGTCAGATCATGGCATGTCCCTAGCGAAATGCAACTGGAAGAGTGGAGCGGGACACCTAATCATGAAATGCATAAAGAGTTTTGATCCGTGACAGAGGACTTGACCAGGCCGACTCTAACATTCGCTCCAATGGGGGATGTTAGCTCCTTGGAAGTGCCAAGAACAATAGATCTCTGGAGGAGATAGACAATGCCTTTTTTTTCCATTGGGCCATGGAGTCATAATCTTGATAAACAGTACAGGACTCTGACTTACTTATAAAACAGAAAGACCAAAAGACTGACTCAAACGTGACATTAAAATAACTCAAAAACCGACTTTACAGACTAAAGCCAAATTGAAAAAATGGTATTTACAATAGCAGTGGAAGCAGCGTTCATAGATCAATAGTGATACCGCTTGAGCAACCGACCATTGATCGGCCCTCCAGGACAATCTTCTCCGTTTATTTCCTTCAGAAGAAAGGCATTCTGACCCCTGTATGCTGCGATCTTGAAAGGGCCTTTCCACAGATTTTTGAACTTTTCGTGCTTGCCTTTCTCCTCGTTTCTTGCATCCCATTTCAGCACTTCATCATCCACCTGAAATCTATCCATCTTTTCCTGTCTATCATAAATTTTCTTGATTTTCTCCTGCAATTTGGATGTGTTCTTGAAGACTTCTTCTCTTGTTTGCTGCAAGTGGATCATTTGATTCAGCTTCCTCTGCATGGGATCTTCCTCACTGCCAGCCTCCTAAAGGAGTTTGACCACCGGGGCAGCAAGAGAAGTGGGAAATACTATGTCCACTCCATAAACAAGCTCAAATGGTGACATACCAATGGACCTTTTGTGAGTGATCCGATCTGCCCAAAGCGCATGGACCAGCCTCTTGTTCCAGCTCTTCTTATTTATTTCCAGCAGCTTCCTGATGATGTTGACCAAAGATTTATTTGAAGATTCCGCCAACCCATTGCCTTGCAGATGATAGGCAATTGAATGACCCAAAATTATGTGATACTTATGACAAAATTCTACCATCCTTTTTTATTTAAACGCTGCTACATTATCAGTGATTAATTTGTTGGGACAACCAAAGCGAGACAAGATGTTATTTTCGAGAAATGAAATGATTACCATGTCCGTCACTTGTCTGGTAGGGGCTGCCTCCATCCATTTTTTGAAATAGTCCATTGCTGTAAGAATCCACCTATGCTGTCCGGAAGAGGCGGGATGAATTTCCCCAATGAAATCTAATCCCCACTGCTGGAAGGGAGCGCTCACTTCAATAGGCTTAAGTGGCAAAGGCTGTAATTTCTGTTTCCCTTCGAAAATCTGACATTTATGACAACACTTGACCATATTATGTACATCGGCAAACAAAGTAGGCCAGTAGTATCCTGCTCTCAAAATCTTGTTCGATGTTGACTTCCAAAAAAGATGACCTCCACATTCTCCTCCATGGAAATCCTCCATGACATTCTTTGCCTCCTCTTCCACCAGACAATTTAACAGAATGCCACCGGGGTCTTTCCAATATAGTGCAGAATTTAAGATGCAAAACTTTGCAGCCTTCAATTTGAGTGTTCTCGCTTTGTTTCTAGTCATGTCGAGAGGTGGTGATAGATTTTGCAGCACATATATTATATCAAAATACCATGGGGAAAACGCAAACATTTCGGGTACCTGAATTGACGTTCCTTCCTCATTATCATCGGTCATGGCAGCGATCAGATTTATGTCCAATGCATGCAAATTTGATTCATCCATTAGCTTCACCAACCCCTGTCCTTTGACCAACTTTGTAGGCTTTATCTCCACGTCGTATTCTAGCAAGGCTGCAATCCATTTGCCTCTTCTCCCTTCCGGATCAGCCTATACCAAAACATCTTTTACAACAATATTAGGAACATAGGCCAGAATGTGAGAATGTAGGATATATACTCGGAAATCCTTCAATGCCTTCACCAATGCCAGGGCTTGCTTCTCAATGATGTTATACTTTAAAGCTGCGTCTCTTATAGCTCTGCTGAAAAATGCAATGGGTCTTTCATGACCCTCTCTCTTCTGCAATAATACTGCTGCCATAGTATGCTCCGAAGCAAAAGAAAATACTATGAAATCCTAAGTATAGTCCGGGTTTACTAGAACTGGAGTTGAAGAAAGGGCCAATTTGACCAAGTTGAAATATTTTACCACCTCATCTGTCCATTTCACCTGACTGTCCTTCTTAAGCATGTTGGTCATTTCTTTCAAGTGTTTTGCAAGATTAGGTACAAAACGACGCAAAAATTTCATCTTACCATTGAATGATTGTATTTCCTTTTTGTTTCTGAGCAGATCGATTTGCTGAATTTCTTGCACACGTGCTGGGTATATATGAATGCCATCTTTTGAAATGATGTGCCCAAGTAATTTGCCTTCTTCCATGGTGAACAAGCTCTTCTTAGGATTCAGCGATAGACCATATTTCCTGCATTTTTAAAAGACAATTTTCAAGTGATGCATGTGTTCTTCATCAGACTTTTAAAGCACCGTCAAGTCATCCAAGTACACCACCAAAAACACCTCCTTCTCATTCGCGAATGTCAAGTCCATTTCTCGCTGAAATGTGGCACCTGCATTCTTTAAACCGAATGGCATTTTGGCATAGTGAAAGGTTCCCCATGGAGTGGTGAATGCTGTCTTGTCTCTATCATCTTCATGGACGGAAATTTGGTTATATCCGGAATAACCATCAAGCAGTGACATACGAGATGCCCCCACTACTCGCTGAATTATATGGTCCATCTTGGGCAGTGGATAGTTGTCCTTCAATGAGACCTTATTTAGATTTATGAAATCAATGCATAGGCAGATCTCACCGGTCTTCTTACGTACAGGCACTAAGTTAGATATCCAATCTGAAAATCTGACGGGCACAATGATACCTGATTTGTAAAACCTATTTACCTCTTTTTCGATGGATGGAAACAACTTTGGATTTATCCTCCTCAGCTTTTGTCTAAATGGTTTTTGGTTGGGCTTGATAGGTATCGTATGTTGAATGTTATTTGTATCATAGGTCTTTAAATCAGAATAATCCCAAGCAAATACATCTGCAAATGAAGCCATCAAACTGATATATTTGTCTTTGATCTTTGGAAGTAATGCTTTAGACAATTTTACCAACTTTGGATTGGCAGTTGTACCGATGTTGACCTCTTCTACACCCTTCTCTATCGGCTGCAATGTTGGCTTGCGGGCTACATCATCCTGATCAAAAAGTTCTTCTATAGGTATCAAGCCTTTAGGAATGATGTTATTCTTCAGCTGTAATACGTCCATTTGATTGATCTGCACTTCATCTATACCATTCCCTTTGTCTTCATCATTTTCCACATTGATTGAAGTTTCTTCGAACTTGCCTTTGTTGAGAAGAAAATCTTTAATCTCCTCGTCATCTTGGAACACTTGCCAATGTCGCTGACTGTCTGGAATGGTTGGACGGTGCTTGACATGGATTTCAAATTTATTGCTGGAGTTCATGGGGATCTTCAAGTTGCTCGCTGCCTTGGCAAGAGCATCAGCAATACTATTTTGTATACGAGGCACACATGTCAAGGTGTATTATGAAAATAACTTCAAGATGTCTAAAACTGCATTACGATAGGCCCGCATCCTAGGATGTTTTGCTTGATACTCACCTATGACCTGTTTTATTACCAACTCGGAGTCGCCATATACCGAAATCCTTTTTGCATTTATCTTTCTAAGAATCTTCAGGGCAGCAATCAGAGCTTCATATTCAGCTTCATTATTTGAACAGTCAAAGGCCAGCTTGTAAGAGCAAACTCTCATGCTGCTAGGCACTTTGTTTGGGGTGGAGAAAGGACAGCGTACCCAAATACCAATACCGACACCATCATTCCCTACTACTCCATCGAAATCCATGGTCCATAAGCCTTCTTCCTCCTCTTGTAAGTGCTGAAAATATGTTTGTCGTGCTTTGTCTGCTTGCTGTCCATCGTTTTCAACCGATTGCCCAATATTTTGTTGCTTTTCTTGTCCTTCTTTCTTCAAGATTTCTCTGAAATTTTCTGTTATTTCTGGAATGTCGTCTGCTTCTACCATCTGACTATATATCTCATTTAAACTATCTGAAAACAAAACAAAAGACTCTAAATCTATATGTACATAGTTAATAGGATGAGTTATCGGTTTCTCCTTGCTTGTGATCATATATTTCATATTTTGTTCCCAATATAACTTCCTCCTTTGTCCAAACACTGGGATTGTTGCATAGGAGAAATCCAGTTGTAGTGTCCCTTTCAATTTTGCTACCCAAGACCTGGAAAGAAGCATGCCAAACCTTGGAGGAATATCTGCTACCACCACATCCATCAGGACATTTTTCATAGGAAGTTGATCCAAACTCACAACCAAGTCTTTGATGAGACCTATACATCTTACTCAGCTGGAATCGAATGAATAGAGATCATGATATTGCCGAGTGATATCCAGACCAAGCTTATCCATGATATCCTTGGGCATGAGATTGTGAGAAGCTCCAGGAATCGAACATGGCATTATGTAAAATGAAATCATGCAACCTCAAACTGATGTAGAAAGGTGGCACCTCGTTGTCACGAGACCCGCCATTTGATGCTGGTCCAAAAATCATTTTAGGCTGATCATCTTCTACATTTACCATGTCGGACATTGGGTCCCAATTCAACATTTTAGAAATCTATCCTTTATAACAGCTGTTCTTCATTACTTCAGTCAAGGGGATGGATACCTTTAACTTAGAAATCTCGTTCTCTAGGCTAAAAGTGGGATTTTTTTCTACCTCCTTGACTGGGATCTCTTTCCTTTCCTTTTCCTTTGAGGTGGTAGGTTGCTGTGATTGTTCTGCTGATTTTGATTTGCTGCTCTTCGGACCAACCACCTCCTTTCCTTTTCTTTGTGTAGTTGATGAATCATTCTTTGTTGTTTCACCCTCCCTCTTTTTTTGAATTGGTATGGCTAGCACATCTCTTTTTCTAAGTGAATATCATTGTTGTTGTGCAGATAGAGCTTTCATGTACCCCCTTTGATATTCTTCTGATTCTTCTTCCAACACATTGTCGCTAGCTAGAATAAAATCAGTGTCTTGGTGTGCAATTGAATTCACTGCACATTCTTCTTCTTCGGTAATGTAAGTAGGCAACTCATCTGGAGTAAAGAGATGGTTTTCTTCGCCTATTACATTCTCGTCCTCGTCTAACTCTAGTCCATGAACAAAATTCTGCTGCAAAGGTGTTTGTACCGGCTGTTGTGCAGTCTGCTCTTGAGTTTGCTGATCTCTCTGTCTTATCCTATACTGTGGCTGATGCTGACCACGAAAGTTAGGATTCCTAACTTGTGATTCTGGCTTGTCAAGTTTTACCCTTTCAAGCATCTGCTCTACCTTTTTGAGAAGTTGATCCATTGCAGAAGATTCTTCTTTCACAATGGTTTTCTTCTCTGCTTTCGCTCTAGCTCTTTTGGACAACAGGTTTGCCTCAACGTTGACCGCAATTTTCTGCATGTCTTCCATTGTGGCCGGTTCCCTTTCTCTCAATTGATAAGCCATATCAGCATCAAAACCATCCGGGAATTTCAACATGGCTAGTCCCACAGGTGGCCTTAGATCATCTGGAATTTCATTGTACACTGTATTGAATTTCATGCAATAATCTTGGACTGACTCACCAACGTTTCTCTTGATTTGCTCGTATTCAGACAGAATTTGAAGAGGGTTATTTTTCACTTCCAAGCGGTTCAAGAATTGTCTATGTAGGTCTGCCAAGGTGGCGATACGTGTAGCCGGTAAACCTTTGAACCATTTCTTCACATCACCTACAAATGTTTGTACAAAGAGCCTCATTAACACGTTCTCCGCATTGATCTCATAAAGTTCACAGAAGTCTGTCATTCGCTCCACGTGTTGTTGCACAGTAATGCCACTAGGAGTGCCATCAAAGAATGGGATTTTGCTTTGGTAATCAGCGGGCATATCATCTATAACTTGGGGTAGAACAAGGGGTACAAAACATGCAGCCATCATTCTTGGTGGATTTGGCCTTGGAAGTGTTGGAGGAGTGTGCACAGTTTGCAAGGGGCTTGCAATTGGATTTTGGAGCTGTGTTGCAATGTAATTATCAATTAATCTATTAGCTCTTTCTGTTTTGAGGTCTACAATAAATTGTGGATTGGGGACAGTATAATCAATAGCCCTTTCGGATTTAGACTCAAACAATGATATCTCGAACCGTTCGTCAAACTCAAGCTCTTCAAGATACTCAAAAATGTCGAGACATGAATGGGATTTGAACACGGGAGTTATGGTGCTTTCTTGACGAAGGAGTCTAGGGATCAAATTGGGTTTTTCGAAGATATGAGGAGGATCCGGGTCTGGATTGACTCTGGTATATCATCTCGAATCCAGCGTGCTATTGAGAAAAATCACAGGACACAACCAACTTTCTCAGCCTTTCCAATCCTAAGCTCATCATCCGGGAGCTTAGAATTATTAAGAAACAAGGGGATTTGATTTCAAACTTAGTCGTCCCCAGCGAAGTCGCCACTATGTTATCACCTAAATCCGCCTCATGCTGAAGGAAGGCAAAATTCAGGGTAAACACAAACCACGCTCAGTTTTGTAGCTAGCCCTACCAGAACAGGAGAGGGCTCTCTCCGGGTCACACTCAGTGAATAGATGAATGAAAAGTACTGAGATGACTTTCAAACGAACTATTTATCTTAGGCTAGTAAGTGGAAATGAAAATAAGGAGTGCTTTTTATGAATGACTGTGTTTCTCGAATGATATGGGACAACTAGGCTTCAATGAATAGAGAACTTAACATGAAGGCACATATTATTTCGTGAGGCAAGGTAGGCTAAAAGCATAGCAATTTAGTTTTAAAATATGGCGGAATGGAAAGATTGATTAAGAAGGTGAAAAGGGCATGGGCGACATGAATCCTTCTCAACAGAAGAATGAACACTGTACATGAAATTTTCCCACAGGTAGAGCAATAAAATTGAATTCTACCTGACCTCACTCGAAAAATTTCACTAGAAATGAATACAAAATGAAACTATGGAACATAACAAAGAAATGGAGAGATTGTTTAAGAAGGTGAAAAGGGCATGGACAACATGAATCCTTTTTAACAGAAGAATGAAACACTGCACATCAAATTTTCCCACAGGTAGAGGAATAGAATTGAATTCTACCTGATCTCACTTGAAAAATTTCACCAGAAATGAATGCGAAATGAAATACGAAACATAATGAGATACATATGAAACATAAGAGAAACACTTGCTACACTCACAACCACGGGAATCTCATGAAACAGAGCCACTTCCTTTCATTAATTTTCTGTAAAAATATACAATGCGGAAAAAAAGTTTCTTTCCCACAGTCTCCCAGAAGTTACAAGCCAACCAACCCTTTGCAAATAACATGCATACAATATATAGAATGTGTAAGGAAGAGATAGAACACCCAGGGGTTGGGAAGTTACTCAAATCATTTCGAAATGGAGATGGAGAGCCAACCATCAACTACAGGTGCAGCGCTCTCAAGCATGACATTTGGCTGGGGCGACCCTTTGCATTCCTTTGCCACTTGGATAGATACCCAACTAGAGAGAAAACTATTTAAATGCCGCTTTTGGTGCCAAAAAACCGAAGTGTATATGATCGGGCCCACTTGGAGAAGTCGCGACCCGAAATTTCGCGAAACAGGAGCAAATTGGCAATTTTTCCTCTGTGCGCCGCGCCATTTTCTCTGTGCATCATGCTACTTTGGGGCCTATTTTGGGGCACTTGCAGGTGTCCAAAATGTGCCCAAGTGGGCTTTTTGAAAAGCCTGTCCTGTCTACTTTCTAACCCCACTGGAATTTTTGAATTTAGTGCTCATTTTCCTCTCTAAATCTTCATTCTCCCAAGACTGCTTTTTCTGTGTCAAAAAAGTGGCAGAGAGGCCATTTTTGGGTGTTTTTTGACCTTTAGGAAGCCCAAATCTTGTCAAAATTTCTTGCATGGACACTAGTAGTCATATTTTTGGATGTTGAATCCAAATATGCAAGCCATTCCTCATTTGGAGCTCTAGAATTTTAGCGTCGCGCCAGTGGCGTGGCGCACAAGGAGGAATTTTCTGTTTTGTGTCCAAAAAATTTGCCTATGTCCAAAATTTGCCCAAATTTTTTGAAATTTGGACTGTAGTTTCCCTATGAAGTGCTATGTTGTGCCAAGGAAGCCTCAGCCAAGATTCAAAGCCGATCTTGCTCCTTTGTCTCCTTTGTCGCTTTGCTCAATTTTGCCTTTAGGCTCCTGATTCTTGCTTTGGAGGTCATGTTTCAGGCCTGGTAGTGATGAGTCATGCACCTCAGCATGTCTTTCTCCCTGTTAGCTTTATCCAACCATTGCTCCAAGTGTAGATTGACACGCTCCAACCAAGACTTACGGTCGTTGTTGATCTCTTACTCCAAGGGAGTGAGCTCGATCCCTCTCTGCTGGACAGCTTGTCGATTTTCACGGATGCTTTGCAGCTCCCTGATCGTCTGTTGATATTCAAGCTTTTTGTTTCTCTACTCCAGATATTTGATGACCCATCTAGCCCTCTCGAAATTGAGTATAAAGTCTTTGATTTCTGTGTCATTCTTTCGAATGATCATCCTAAGTTTGGCATTTTCTGCCTTTGTCTCTTCATTCGGAATGAGGATGACACCGGTCCCTTGTGCACCTGATGGCTCACCCGAAGGCCCCTCCTCATGCATTGGCTCCTTACCTCTGTCATGTTCCTGTGTCGTCGATGCCGGAAGCGAGGCCCCTTCCACCCCAGGTGGAGATAACACTCGCTTTGCTGTTGCGAACAACGGTCTATTGCCCTTCTGGTATGTGATGTATACTGGCATTTTGGTAGTCTCATGGCACTGAAACTGATGTGAAGGACCCCCCACCTCATGCTCTACCTCTGATACCACCGGTGGAGCACTGAAGAAATCACGGGAGATGAAGTCCTCCCAAGCAATACCCTACAATCCTAACTGATGGTCCACCAAAATTCGGATGGGAGCAAAATGATAGACATTGTTTAGCTGATGTTGAGGGGTCTTGCGCTGCATGAAGTTTTTCATCTTCTCAATGTTGATGCAAATGAAAAATGGGAGGCTCATCATTCGCACCCGGGTGAAGTGCATGAGCAACCTGATGTGATATGCATAAAGGCGTGAAAACCTCCCCTCGCAACTGAAATACTTCATGATCAATCTCATGAGTGGGGCATACTCATCTCTCAAAAATCTGAATGGAAAAACTCTGGTGAGCTGGCTCAAGCAGCTGTTCTTGATGTAAGGCTCATAATAATGCCTCTCCACCTTCTTTTTCTTATGCCACTGCTCTCCAACGTTCGGTATTCCTGTTGCCACTGATATGGTTTCTGGTGTCAAGGTGAAAGTGACCCCAGCCAGGACGGATTGACCTCCTTGTAAATGAAGTGCAAAAAGGAGGGCAAACTCATGATGGACTATGACATTTTCCACCCTTTGACAAAATTCATAACATGCCAAGTTTTGGAAACAAGACATGGCGAGCGGGCATGCCTGCATCTCAGTGGGGGTGTTTGGCTCATCTCTAAGATGTCTGCCACTCTGGTGATGTCTCCTATGGGCCCTCTCTCCTGAAGATGTGCCACTGTGGGTCCCCTCCTCATACTCTGTTGAATTTTCTGATGCCATTACTGCTGCTTGTATCCTAAGTTTTATGCTGCCCTCTGAATCTAATGAAGCTGATAGCTTCTCTCAAAATCTCTTGTTTTGCTAGCCTTCACCAAGGCTTGAAGCGGTTTGGCAATTTTTTATGCCCTTGGCTGTGTGCGTCGCGCGCCAAGCTCAGTGCACCGTGCGCTGGGTGTGCGTCGTGCCCTTGTAAATCTCCCACTGCGGGCTAGCTGCATGTGTGTCGCGCCCTCCGTGTGCGTCGCGCTCCTTGGTGTATGCGCTGCGCCCTCGAAATCCAACTCCCGCTCCCTCAAACGCTCACAATTTCGCTTTCTCTCCTTTGAAATGCTTTCTCCAAGTCTTGCAAGAGCACAATGGCTTTGATTTGGGCAAAACATGTATTTATAGCCTTAGAGGAGATGGGTTTGATTTTTTCTTCCTTGAAAACCCACTTTCAAATGTTTATGTTTTGCGCTTTTTCATTGACTTTTAAAACACCCTGATTTTCATTTTTCTCTGAAATTTTGGCTCTTATGATGGGATTTTCGACATTTCTTTGCGGGGACTGTGTGGCTGGGCATTTGACCATAAAAACCATGACTGCATCTGAAAAATAAACTTGTGCATTTTTGGAAAATTTTGTCATAAATGACCTTGTTTGACTTTTCTTCAAAACAGAGTTTTGAAGAAGAGTCGATGTCTCTTCAGCTGATGGTGAAGCTTTCTGGACCATAGCTGTATAAAGTATCCCCCTAGCCTGCATGGCTTGTTCTAGACATGTTTTTTCACGGACCAGTTTGATGGTTTCCTAGACACAATCATAAAAATTGACTTTTTCCTGTAATATGACCAGACCTTGACTATCATGAATTTCAGTGATTATGGACCAAGACCTGAACCAACATGGGATAGACATGAGGGAAACTGACTAGCATGACTTTCTCCATCAGATCATGGCATGTCCCTAGCAAAATGCAATTGGAAGTGTGGAGCGGGACACCTAATCATGAAATGCATAAAGAGTTTTGATCCCTGACGGAGGACTTGACCAGGCCAACTCTAACAGCTTCTATTTCAAGTTCTTCAGGCTCTTCCACTTCTAGTAAATTATAGATACTCTCCCAACTTTATTTTCCTAAAATGAGGCAAGTCATATCTGATATCAATCCTTTCTTATTCGGCTCTGGTTCTTTAACTACGACAGGGGCCTTGGCTTTCTTCACCTTCTTTCCCATCTTTTCCGGATTCATAATCTCAGAGAAGCTATGCACAGACAATGGAAAACTTAACAGAGAAATATTTGTGTTGAAAGCTTAATACATAATGAAAATAGTTAAGGTAATTCACATTTGATAAACTAAATGTAATTAAGAATCACCATGGTTGAAATCCTCGAAGGATTCACCCTTAACTACGAAATTAATAACCATCATAGTCGTGAATTGTAGTAAATAAATGTCATAATTACCCGTTGCATCGGCCATATGTTTAACGATCCTTTCAAGTGTGTCTTTAGATTTCCTCGATCAGTGATCAACGATAAATCGTGAATCGCAATCAGAAGATTCAATGGGTTGGATTTAGTGTTTGAGACTAATAGCTCTTATCGCGATAAAGGAAATATAATAAGGTGGGGTATGTTCAGCGAATAGTTTGGTTTATTGCTTTTAAAATTTATATTCACAAACAATACCTTTTAATGAGGTTTCCTTGAAATGAACGTCTATCGCAATCGGGGGATTTAGAGTCATCCTTGCTATGTGTTGTGTGATACCTCCGACTGCCAATTGCGATTACGTTATCGGATCGAAGGTTTTAATGAGGACCTTTTTGAGTGCATCCTTTTATCATTGCGATATGCGATCTTCGATCGCTTTATTGCATTAGAGAGTTACTTATGATGAATTTCAAAAGGATATTTCACATTTTATCAAAAGTTTTTGGGTAATAACTCTATTGCATCGGACCTTTTGTTTGATATGATTAACGCTAGAGAAGCGGTTTTATTGAATCACTAATTTTCTAAGTTTATTTAAAAAGGGACCCATTTCTACTTCAAGTTTCTTGTGTAAAGATTTTAAGAAATGGGGGTGTTGTTGTACATCACAACAATTGGCGATTCACTGGAAGAAACAGTTATCTCTGAGAAAGTAATGCAATGTTCTAACTTTCTTTATTTGAAAACCTTTGAGTATAAAGAATTTCTAAGAACAACTAGATAATCATGAACTCTAAATATAATGAAAAATGTTTTTGCAATCTCTTTCTTATCTTGAAAATTAAAACATTCTAAGTTCAATTAAGCCTTGATTGGTTGATAAAGATAAAATAAGAAGATTTCTCCAACTTAGCTTATATAATGACCCCATTGTCATAGATAGAGCCTCTGTTGCCAACAAATGTTTATAGTCTCGACAAGGTTACCTTTTAACCATTTAATCATTTATTGTCCCATCCATTTCAGAGTATAATTTCTAAGAGTAAATCCAAAAAGATATGTTTCCACATATTTTTTGTATTTCATTTTTCATCTTTTTTATTTTTATTTAAAAGGATAAAAAGCCATTGTCCTGGTTTGGTGGCCAGCAATGACAAAGCCATTCACTGGTTGTAATTGAACTAAACAAGATGGCTCGTGATGAGACCCCTTGTCTTATAATTATAAGCCATTGCCCTGTTTTTATATGCAGTATTGGTAATGTTAGTTTAATTATTTCCCTATGATCATGGTAGAAAACTTGTAATGATACTTCTTATCTTTTATATCCAACATATTTTAGAATTACACTCTGAAAAATGACAATCTTTGAGGATGGGGTGAATTATTTACTCCTTAAGAGAATATGGATGACAATGTAAGAGTTAAAGATGCTACGTTTGGATAGGCTTTTTCTTTTTATAGATAACCTCATTCGGGCTTCAACAACCTGGAGTGATTTACAATATTTTCAAGGTTTGAAAAGATCTTACAAAAATAAAAGAGGTTTTCAGAGTTTAATTGTATCTAA
>APFE030053876.1:70331-85593 GCA_000404065.3 Pinus taeda
TTATAATTCTCTTTACTTTCTATGTTGCTAGGAAAATTTAGGCAAATAGTCGAAAATTTGCCTAGGCTAAAGTGATCAAAGAACAAAAGACTAATAGATGATGATCTAAAGGCATGGAAATAAATTCTTAGGAAATTACAAGAGGAGGAAAAGATTACAAGTAAGAGTGTAACATGACAAGTGGACCTTAAGATACTAGCTTGTTTGGCGGAATATTTATAACCCTTACACCTTGTCAATTTTTAATTTCATATTACTAGATGGAATTATTTGATAAATTGAATTTTATTTCACTATGTTCTTCTAGACTAATGAATGCTAATAGTGAAAAAGGACCACTACCCTATGTTCTATTCTTTATTCCACATTGATACACATATGTCTCATTCAGTGTATACATATATATTCAATTGTTAAAAACTAAATCAATGGAAAATGTGGTCGTGGTGAAGTCATTGAGAAGAATCTTGTATTGGAAACAATGTTAATACTGAGAGCAGGGGTGGGGGGTGAATCAATATTAAGGCTAATTTTAAATTTTATGTCAATTTATCTTTATTCATTCAAATTTGGCACCCATTATATGAGATCAACCATTAACAAGCCATAATAGTAGCCATATCAACTAATACAAGAATATGGCATCATGAGTAGCAAACACATGAGACACTGAGGTTTTATGTGGAAACCCTTTCGGGAAAAAACCACCAATGCTCGTTGTTTTTATTGATGTAAAAATAAGAGCACATACTCTATTACATCAATCTGTTTGTGAGCCACCACTCACAAGAAACACCAACTCCCTTTGATTGTTTACTAGCACCCACTAACAACCAACTCCTCATTTGGCAGACAATTGATCAGCTAACCAAAAGCACCATGTGAAGCACCAACTTCATAGATTTTTTACAAGCACCAACTTGCAGGAGGCACCAACCCCCAAGTTTTCTTTAGATACCCACTAGATATGGAAGCACCAACTTCCTGTATGCAGGCTCCAACCCACACTTAATAAGGAACTATTGTTATTTGTAAATGGAAGCTACTCTGCATGATATCAACTATGTTCTCCTCTGCATCCTTTCATCTACTCATCCCATGTTGCCCTCTATCTTCTGCTCACCCTGTAGCAACAAATTATCCTGGTCCGTAGTCTACACTAATACGTAGCACTCTTTGCACTCTACCCACTCTGCAACAACATACTCACTCTGGATCTCTGCTCTCAACACATATAGTCAGCACTCAACCCCTTCTGTTCCACGAGCTCTTCTCGACCTCTTCTCTTCACTGTCTCTTTTCGGCTTCTCACACAACAGCATAAGCTCTCAGTGTCTCTTTCAATTACATAGGCACTCTCAAACTCTTCTTTTCAGCACAAGCTCACTTAGCATTTCCTCATCAGTGCACTCACACCCATAGAGCTCTCCACACAACTCATTAAAAACAATGCTACTTCCCCCCCTTTGCTCAATTGTGCTCTTAAGTTTTTTTCCACTAAGACACAATGATCAATGTTGTCTCTGTCAGCCGTCATTCTTTCTTCAAACTACCCGAGTGTACTCCTGCATAGCTTCTTCATCTTGTTGTTGCTTCTCTTGATGGAAATTTGTCACTGCATTAAGCATGAGAAATAAATCCTCAGCCCACCTGCACACTCCAACGAGGATTTCCATGCTTATTGATGTCTCACAGATCTTGGCGGGTACTTCAACATGGCTTCTATGTTCTTCATTTAATTCAAATAAGGTGTGCATGGGAGATCAGAGGTAGCTTATTTCAACTTCAAGGCGAACTCATCACTCTTCTCTCAAAATCATGGGCCTCATCTCCCTTGAATTAGTGATCTCGACAGTCACCATTCCAGTGACCTACACTCCTGCATACTTTTAATCTTAGTTGTTGACTCATTCATCCTCCATACACATTTTTGTTTCAATATCGGAGCCTATAATTTCATAACTTTTATTAATGTGGCATTACCAAATCACGAGCTTCTAAATAGCCTTTAGCCCTTTTTCTTAGCCCCTTATCACATTTCAACCATAGGACTAGGAGTTGTTAGGGGCGACATAGAACTTAGGTGTTAAGCCCTTCAGGAACCTACTGGGGACCTATCACTTTGTGTATTTTATCTCACCCTTGGTTCTTTCGCCTCCACGATCAAGTGTCATTCAACATCGCAATATCCTTGTTTCATAACTTTCTTCAAATTACAATTGTAGGGAGTTATGAAAACTCTAACCTCTAAAATACTCATGTGGCATCTCAATAACTCTTAGCTGTTGAGCCCTACTCTGCACCCTTGGTTCTTTGGATCTCCATGACCAAATTCCAAACATTGGAGCTCCCTATATCGAGGCTTTCTCCAAAATGAAATTATGGAGAAGTTACAAAATCCCAACCACCAATATTCCGACCTTCGAGATGATGTCATGCTCTCATTATCAACTCCACGTGGCATCTCCTTAAGGGTGACACATTTCACCCAAATTTACCCCATTAAGACACCTAATAATGTTGAATTTTAATGCCATATGTCCTCCATACTGCCACATCATGCTGGCATCATCTACCACCGTCAACACCTGAGGTCTAATCACCTGTTTCCATTTGTCCTTTCAGAGGAAATAGAAAGGGCCCTTTAGTCCTTGGTGTTGCAAGCGATTTATTTGTAGTTCCTACTCCCTAGAACCCTCAACGACTTCAAAAGAATTCAATTTGTAAGGGGTTACGAGGTCCCGAAATCCTGATATACGAACCTTCCAATTGACTAAGACTCTGACCCCCGATATTGCGACCTCCCGAAGCTCTGACAATCTGAGAATTGGCTCCCGGTATTAGATCAGAACTTTATCAAAAGAACAATTATAGTGAGGTTACAAAATCTCTTTCCTTCGATAATCTGACTTCCCTAAGATCTGATATTTGGCCTACTCGATATTCTCCTTCTTTCTGAGGTCCTGAAGATCTGAGGATCAGCTCTGTGATATTAGATCAAAACTTTCTCAAAAAGCAATATATGAAGTCTCCGACCTTCGATATTCTGATATTCTCTAGGCTCTGATATTCCTTACCTTCTGAGGTCCCAAAACTCTGACCTTCCGAAATTCTGGGTTCTGAAATTTGACCTGCTCCTCTAATTCCAAAATCGGCCTGCTCCTAAGAACTTCAAGTTACTTACTCAACTATTAATAACTTTTGATCCTGACGGCCATTTATGGACTTCCACATATCGTTGGAAAGCTATTTCTAAGCACTAATCAATTGTGCTAACTCGTTAGAAAACTTTTGAGGTCTAAAATGGGCCTCCTAAGAAAAATATACAACCAAAATAAAATTTATAAGAACCAATAGGATTCAAGATTATGTCAACCGTGGGGGATGATTCACCATTTTTGGGGTAAAAAGTAAAACAATTAAAAAATAATAAAATAATAAAACTACTTTTTCAACTTGTATTTTTAGCTTATCTCCTTAAGGCTTTACTCAAATTTCAAGTGTTAGTACTCGTTGGATGCAAAATTTAATTCCTCATCCAAGGAGTACCCATGTTGCATACTTTCGATGGACCCTGCAACACGAAAAATGAGAAATACATGAAAAAATGTGATTGCAATCATATTTTTCATGTATTTCTCATTTTTCATGTAGAAAGGTCCATATAAAGTATACAACATGGGTACTCATTGCATGATGAATCAAATTATGCATCCAACGAGTTCTCCCGCTTGAAATTTAAGTAAACCTATAGGGAGATAATTTGAAAAAATGGTTTTTTCTTTTTTCCCCTATAAAATTTGATGATGTAATCTAATCTTACTTTATTATTTCCACTATTATTTTATAATTTCCTTGGGAGGCCCATTTTAGACTTCAATTTCATGACTATGATGCTAATTTAGGAGGCCCGTTTGTTGATGTGCATTCTGCTCAAATGACTTGCCTTCAAGGGCTAATAGTTTTTGCTGGTCTATAAACGAGATCTGTGTGATATGCTCCCCTTGAACATATACTTCCTAATTTTTAATAGACCTCCAATTTTGGACACCTTATGGATACTAGCTAAATATTGTTTTTGCCAATGCATCTTTTGTACCAATTGAAAGAAATTGACACCTATTAAATTTTCTCATGGTATTGCTGATATTGCAAATATCAATCATTAGCGATGATTGAGCTTTCTCTTCATTGTTGTTGTTGCTTCATCATTTATGCTTAGTTCTCTTGAGCATATTAAACACTTCTCCCCTTCAAATCATACTTCTACAATAGGGACTGTTGCTTAAATAATACCAATTGCACTAGGAAATTGATACAAATTGGATGCTATACCAGGCAACCTCTTATAGCTCTTTCTCAAAAAGAAATGTACACTTACACAAAAAGGCTCTCCATATGAACCCATACCATCAATTGGCATAGTGATACCAATTGAAGACTAAGGGAAATTGAAATATTATACCCATTGCACTTCATGAACACAAGACTTTTAGGAAAAATCAAATTCACAACTTAAAAGAAATAAGGGTATTTCCCCAAAGATGAAAAACTTTCATTATCTATGCAATCTTTCTTCCTGAAGCTTGGAAAATTTATTTATTTAATATATAATATATATAATAATATATATAATATATATATATATATATATATATATATAATATATATATATATAATATAATTTATTATTATTTATTTTTATTTTTTATTATTTTATTTATTTATTTTTATTTTTTTGCTACTGCACCCCTTGAAACAATGCTCCTAATCTCCTACATTTGATTCATTGCTTCTACCTATGGACTTGACTTGATTGTGGGCCTCTTGTCATTCCACGCTTCTATTGCATCTCATCTTCTTCTCTCGCAACATACAATGTTGTTGTGTATCCCCCCTGAAACCATGCTAGTTCCTCTTTCATATTTCTCTTTCAATGTTGATACACTTGAAATAAACAAATATATTATTGTAATCAACAAGGGGACTCAACCATACCTCCATTTTTCAGATGCATCTCGTTTGTATGAGATTTTATGCCCGCATATGGCTTATTAAGCCTCCCTTAAGTCCATTCTACTATTTTACTGAAGAGAAACAGAGGATCTACTCCCCTTGAGCACATCTTCTTCCTTCTTCTTCCAAACCCTCTTTGGTCAAGTGTTGAGAGGAGCATTGCTTTCCAGCTTCTTCTTTGCCCATGTTTGGGCTTTCTCTTGGTTGTGCATAGCTAGAGGAATCTTCTCCTTCAACTCCTCTTTCTTCACCCAAATCCTCATGTTGCCTTTTTGCCTTACAGAGGGGTCTACTACAAGAGTAGGAGGATCATTCTTATTGGTTTTCTTCTTATTTCTTCCTCCTATTTTAATATTTCTCTTTTGACACAGAGCACTAAATACAACCTTGTATTCCTCTACTCCATTGTTTCTTCTTGTCTTCAAATATAGAACTGCTACATTTGCATGTATATGTTGAGAAACATTATTTTTCTTCTCATATATGCAACTTTCTCACGTGTGCTCAAGATTGCCACAATTGTAGCATTCAATATGGCTTAAGAATGGGGCAAACGAATTGTCATATCTTCTAGCAATCTTGTCACCTCTCTTGTTGCCAACATTCCTTCTCCAAGCCAATTTTTGCATTCTTGGGTTGCTTCTACCCAACACATCTTGGTTTCTTGCATGTCATCTATAGTTCATGGTTTTATGTCCAAAAATATTGCAAGAAAAAAAAATAACCATGAAAAGGCTTTGATAACAAAAGTTACCTTTTCTTTAAAGGCTTTGTCCTTGAGGAGGAAAGGACTTATTTTGGTTCTTTATGTGCCTTCAATAGTAGTTTGCATTACTTCCTTGTACTTTTTCTTGCAACCGCTTAGCTCTCTTTTGGTGCCCTCCTCGTTATTGTTGCTCACCATTCTGTTGCTTCCTTTTCTTCTCTTGTTGTTGTTGCTTTCCTTCCTACTACTAAAGTTCAACAACTTATTTTCTTTTGTTGTTGTTGGAACATCCAACTGCCTTTACATGGGTGGTTGACCCTCCAACGTTTTCCTCCTTAGGGTTTGGTTCTTCTTTGAAACCTAATCCAGCCTTGATGAGAGGGGATCTTTTCTTGGCAAGAATCTCATCCAAGAATTTCTTGCTCTCCCAAAGCTTCTGATGTTGAGGCACTTCTTTATTTTTCTTTTGTAGATCATGTCTCAATGAGACTACTTCATTTTGTAGTCTCTCTCAATGAGCTTCTCTTTCACCTAGCTGAATGATTAACCTCCCATGCAATCTGATAGCCTCTTCTTGTTGAGAATTTAGCTCAACTACTGTTTTTCTCAAATTTTCATTCTCAAGCTCATAAATTTTCAATTTCTCCTCTTGCTTGAGATTTGCCTCTAATAGATCCTTGACCTCCCTTAGATTAGAGATCAACTTCTTTCTAAAGTAGATCCTTTCATTCAGATCCTTCTTTTCTCTATCAGAGGTACTAGCTGAGTTACCACAAAGATCTAAATTCATTTATGTGTCAATGGATTCTTCCACGGGTCTGAGGGATATCCATTCTTCATCACTACTAGGGGTACTCTTATTTTCTCCTATGGATGAGCATGCTTGGGATCCCTCTTTTGCTATTGCTACTAAAGTAGGTCTATCTTCATTACTACTACTATATGCATGGTTATCTCTATCTTAAATTGATTCACATGAACATCTAGATAATGAATGACCTATTTCTTTACATTTATCACAAAGCAATAGCTCACCTTCAGAGCAACATTGACTCTCATCCAGGTCTTCTTTTTCACCATCCTTGGAGTGAAGATCAGAAGTTTGCTGAAAGGAAGAAATTTATTCAATCTTTTGAGCATCTTTCCTTTGCGATGTCTTCTTCTTCTTCTTCCTTATCTTCTTCTCATTATTATAATCCTTCACAGATTCAGATTCACTTCTTGAGCAACCAGGTTCTTCGACCTCCACTTGAGCTATGTAGATTTCTCCTCCATATAGACATTGCAAATTGTCTAGCATTTCCTTTGTTGAATCACAGTGCCTCGCTTTATCAGCATCTAGCTTAGACAACCCTTTCATGATGATTTCCTTGGATTCTGTATTAAACTCATTTCTCTCCCCATATATCACAGACATCCAAATGTCTTCATTGACTACCATCAAGTAGGTTTCTATTATGATCTTCCAGAGTTCATAGTATAATCCATTTAAGAATGGAACTCATTTTGTTGTTAGCCAAAATTGATTAGCCATTATTTCCCTCTGATCTACCTTCTGATGATTAAGTTATTCTTGAAAGAACCTTGTCTATAATACCAATTGTTGGAATGAATGTTAATACTGGGGGGTGGGGGTTGAATCCGTATTAAAGCTAATTTTAATTTTTATGCCAATGAGAGAAACCATAAACAAAGCATAACAACAGTCATATCAACTAATACAAACATAGACATCATGAGCAACAAATACATGAGACATGAAGGTTTTACATGGAAACCCTTTAGGGAAAACACCACCAAAGCTTGTTGTTTTTATTGATGTGAAAAATAAGAGCACCTACTAATATTACATCAATCTGTTTGTGAGCCACCACTCACAGGAAGCACCAAATCCCTTTGATTGTTTGCTAGCACCCACTAGAAGGATGCACCAACTTCATGGATTTGTTGCAAGAACCAACTTCACGTATTTGTTGCAAGCACCAAATTGGAGGAGGCACCAACTACCAAGATTTCTTTATACATCCACTAGAGATGGAAGCATCAACTTCCTGTACGCAGGCTCCAACCCACACTCAATAAGTAACTAATGTTCTCTGTAAATGGTAGCTACTTTCCCTGATATCAACTTTGTTTTCCTCAACAGTGTTTCCTCTACTCATCCCACACTGCACTTTGTCCTCAGCTCACTCTATAGAAACAAATTGTTCTTCTCCATTGTCTACATTAATACATAGCACTATCTACATTATTCCCACTCTGCAACAACATACTCACTTAGGATCTTTTCTCTTGGCCCTCTACTCTCAACACATATAGTCAGCACTCGACCCCTTCTATTCCACAGTCTCATCTCGACCTCTTATGTTCACAGGCTCTTCTAGACCTATCACATAGCAGGATAGGCTCTCGAGGTCTCTTTCCATTGCAGAGGAACTCTCATCCTCTTCTTTGTAGCACAAGCTCACTCAACTTTTCCTCAGCAACACACTCACACCCATAAAGCTTTGCACACAACTCACTAGCAACAATGTTGCTTCCCCCCCTTTGCTTAAATTTTCTCTTGGGTTTTATTTCACTGAGACACAGTGATCAATGTTGTCTCTATCATCCATCACTTTGTCATTCACACTACCCGAGTGTACTCTGGCATGGCTTCTCCATCCTACTGTTGCATCTCTTTCTTGAACTATGTCATTGCATTAAACATGAGAATGGGCACCTAAGTGTTTCCATGCTAAGAAATAAATCATCAATCCACCTGCACACTCCAACAAGGATTTCCATGCTTATTCATGGCTCACAGAACTTAAAAGGTACTCCGGCATGCATTATTTGTTCTTCATTTAATTCAATAAGGCATGCACGAGAGATCAGAGGTAGCTTATTTCAACTTTGAAATAGGCCCAACACTCTTCTCTGAAAATTTCAATCCTCATCGCCCTTGACTTAGCAATATTAACAGTCACCATATATTCTAACGATGAACTCTCCTGCATGCATTTACTCTTAGCTGCCAACTCATTCATCCTCCATACACCTTTGTGTTGCTATATCAGAGCCTCTCATTTTGTTTCTTTCATTAACATGACATTATGAAATCACAAGCTTCTGATTGGCCTTCAGCACCTTTGTCTTATCACCTTATCGCATTTCCACCATAGGACCAAGAGTTGTGATGGGCGGCATATCACTTAGGTGTTAAGTCCTACAGGAATCGGTCGGGCGCCTATCTCCTTGTGTATTTTCTCTTTCCCTTGGTTCTTTGTGCTCCACGACCAAGCGAAATTCAACATCGAAAGCTTCTTATTTCATAACTTTCTTCAAATTGCAATTGTAAAGAGTTATGAAAACTCCGACCTCTAAAATACTCACATGGCATCTTCATAGCTCTCACGTGCTAAGATAGATATAAAATAGGTAGATATAAAGGATTAAGTAGATAACGTAATTTAACATTCACTCAAATCAATTAATGCAAAATAGATTCCATCTTTTCCTATCTAAACCTATGGATAAAAAAGGTAGATCGGGAAATTATGCAAAAGGAATTCAAAATAAAAGGGAAGAAAAAAAGAGCGTCCATCGTCTAAGGGAGGACACAAGTCTCTAAACCTCGGCAATAGGTTCAAATCCAGTGACGAAACTATTCATGTTCTAAATGTTGTGCAATGTATTGGGTTGGAATGGAACAAATTCTGCTCTATGCCCTTGGTTCTTTGGTTCTCCGTGACCAAAAATTATAGCTCCCTATATTGGGACTTTCTCCAAAATGCAATTATGGAGAAGTTACGAAATTTAGACCTTCAATTTATTGACCTTCGAGATGACATCATGTTGTCATCATCAACTCCACGTGGCATCTCCTTAGTGGTGACATGTGTCACCAAGATTTGCCTCATTAGGCTACCCAATAATATTGAATATAACTGCCACACATCCTTTGTAATGTAACATCATGCTGACATTATTTTCCATCATCAACTCCTAAGGTCTAATCACCTGCTACCATGTGTCATGTCAAAGGAGAGAAAGAGTCCCTCGGTTCTTGTTTTTGCAAATGAATTCTTTGTAATTCTTGATCCTCACAACCGTCATCGACTTCAAAAGAATTCAATTTGTAAGGAGTTACGAGGTCCTGAAATCCCGATATACCGACCTTCCGATTGACTAAGACTTTGACCTCTAATATTGCGACCTCCCGAAGCTTCGACGATCTAAGAATCGACTCCCTAGTATCAGATTAGAACTTTCTCAAAAGAACAACTATAGTGAGGTTACAAAATCTCCATCCTCCGATAATCTGACCTCCCAAAGCTTCGATATTCAGTCTACTCTGATATTCGCCTGCTATGATATTTTTCCCACTTTGATATCTGACCTCCTCCAATATCCAGCCAGCTACAATATTTGGCTTGCTCCGATATTCACCTACTTTATAAGGTCCCGAAGATCCAAGGATCAACTCCCTAATATCGGATCAAAACTTTCTCAAAAAGAAATTATATGAAGTCTCCAACCTTTGATATTCCAATATTCTCTAAGCTCTAATATTCCTTACCTTCTGAGGTCTCAAGACTCTGACTCTCTGAAATTTGGCCTGCTCCTTTAGGTCTGAAATCTTCCTGCTCCTAAGGACTTCAAGGTCCTTATTTCAGGTATCAATAACTTTTGATCTAGATGGCCATTTACGGACTTGCACATACCAATGGAAATTTATTTTTGATCACTAACCAATTTTGCTAACTTCAAGAGTATCTGATTTCATCTCTCGAGGCATAATCTCCTCAAAAGTATCGGACTCCCAACCATCATAGCCATCATTTTATGGCTTCTCCAATAATCTTGCTACTGTTTTGATTCTCTACCAATGACTACAGCAACCATAGGACTCCCCCTGAGCTTGGCACATCAAGCACATCAATGCTAGCATTTGCTACTACCACAACTAGCCTAGTGGCATCAATGTTGTCTTTCCTACCACATACATCCATGCTAATCTGGTTGACATCAATGCCAACACACTTACTTCCACTAGCAAGTTAGACAATGCCAATTGTCCAACACTGTGTGTGTGTGTGTGTGTGTGTGTGTGTAGATTCACAATGTTAATATGTCTTGAGGTTAATCATTTTATTAAAATGATGGGAAACTTCTATGTTGGTTTAGTAGCATTTTTTTTGTTTTTTAATATTCGAACACATGACCTTTTAAAGTCAATATTAGTCCTCAAAACATTGAAGCTCAACTACAAAGTTAAGCTATAAAAAAAGTGTTTAAGCAAGTATAATATTTAGCCAGTCTATAACAACCTCTAAATCTCCTATCACCTGTAAGTTTAGATTTGAAGTGACACAATTAAAATTACTAACATAAACGACCAAAATGATATTATTATAGTACTTGTTAAGTAGTCATATTTTTGTTCCTAGACTAAATTAGTCATTCACGTTAGTCATTTTTAGCTATTACTTTACTTATTAGCTAGATGTATATTTTTAACTAATGACTAAATTAGTCATTTATGTAGTCATTTTTAGTTGGGTCACTTAATATTTCTTATTTTTGGTAGTATTTCACTTGGAAAAGCTACAATGACTCATTTTTCTAGTCACCTAGTCACTAATTTCCCATTTTCTATTAGTGCTTAAACTCCTACTCTTAACATCTTATCTCTTATCCATAGAAATTATCTTCCCTCTAATGTGGATCTAAGTTCTAGAATGATAAATCCCAAACCACCTCTTTTAACCTATAAATTCACTGCCTCCCATAGAGTTTGGGTTGGCTTTTGGAGACTCTTTGTTATGCCCTCATGTTGTTTCTTGTGCCTAGGGATCCATTATCCATCTTGGGTGTGTGTTATATTCTTTCCATGACTATCCGCACGCGCGATGTAGGAGGGTTAGAGAGGGGGTAGCATTTACCCCTTTGTTGTGTCAGGTGTAGCAAGAGGGTCACAAGGGGGATGGAAGCCCCTCCTGTCAAGGGGTTTGGGGGGGTGGTAGCTCCCTTGCACAGAGTTCGGGCCATTGCCCCAGGAAATTATTTTAGACTCTATATTAGGTGGGAAGACCTACCTATGGTTTTGTGCATAGGTTTCACACATGGTTTTGGGCATTATGGTTTTCTACCCATGGTATTTTGTAGATCTAGTAAAGGTAACTACGATTATGTTCTAATCCAAGGTTAATGGATTGGGGTTTATGAATGCTTCGACATGTATACATATGTATTGTAACATTAAAAGGAATATAATGAAAAATCAATCTGGTAGTCCCAGTTTTGAGATCCAAGGGAAAATATCTATGTATTTGTTTTGTGTTTCTAGCCATTGTATATTCTTATGCTTTTAAGAATTCGTTTGCAGGTAATTTCTACACATAGTTAAAACCTACAATCCATCCATGCACTCGAGTTGTGGTTGAAGGTTTGTTTTGTGGCAAAGGAAGGACAAGATAGTTGGGAGACATCTACAAGGTCAAGATCTGCAAGGTTTGTATCTTCTCCTACATTAATTAGTACAAAAGTGCTTTGGTTTCCTATATTTATGTCTCATTTATGCATATGTAGAACAATGTCTTCTTGAATAATTGTTTAGAGATGTTAGTATATGTTATTTGTATATTTTGGTTCTCTTGCTTTTTTTAGTTGTCTTACAGGTTCCACTTTTAGCATTTGGAGTTGAAACTAAAGCGTACAAGAAAGGAGAAGAGGAGAGTTTGCGTTGGATTCTAGGTAAGTCTTTCTTCCATATTCTAAACTCTCTAAGGAAAACATAAGTATTTTTGTCTCTGTTGTTTCTAGATCAAGCCACTAATTCTAGGGAGTTTGTTTTTGTCCGTAGAAAGAAATTATTCGTCAAATAACTTGGTGACTCCATTGGTCTACAAAATCAAAATTAGGTCAAAAACATTAAAAAATATTAAAAATAGTGACTTATTTTGACCATAAAAGTGAAAAAATTAATTTTATTTCTTAACATTGTCACTTTACCAATTTGGGAGAGCTTTGAGTAGGTTAAATGATAATGGAAGGATGTAATGTAGGTTACATTTAAAATGCAGGTCATTTTTCTACAAGAGTATAATTTTATCGCTTTTTTGGGATCATAAAACTTACAAAAAAGGAACCCTCTCAAGTCCTCTTTAAGCTCTTTTTAGACTCCCAAAATATGAAAAGGTTTTCGAGCACTTGTCCTTTCAAACTCGTTAAAGTATATGAAAAGACGTTTGTCGAAGATAAGTTTAACCATTTTCTGAGGTGGATAAACTATTTACGAAAAATGAATACTTTAGTCAAACATGGCTAAGAGGTTATCTTTGGTATTATTTTACACCTTTTCATGCCCAACAGAAAAATATACAAAAAGAAACCTATTGGAGTATTCTTTTTTGCCTCTATTTCAAACTCTCTAAACATGAAAAAGAAGTTGAGTTATGCCTTCTCTGGACTCGTAAATTATTAAATAGCATTGGACTCATCAAACATGACAAGATTGAACTACTCCTTCTCAGGGTTTGTTAAAAATACTGGGAAGGATTCATTCAAAGGATGAACTTACAGATCAAGCATATGTTATCCTCCTCAAACTTGTAAAAAATAAAGAGGTCATGGCCAGAAATGGTTAGGAAATTGGGAAAACATGGCATCATACCTATTATTGAAAGTGAGTCGCTATTGAACATGACACTCTTTCACTTCATCTCTATGACTGCTTTGAGTTGGGGAATATTCTTGCCTCTCTGTTGATTACACCTCATTAAAAGTCTTCATGATGGGTCTTTGAGTCAATGATGCCAACTCCATATCAGTGTCGTTGATATTGTTGAAATGTGGCAACAAGAAAATTCCAATTTTAATTTGTCCTTGAATTAAATTGTGAATTAAAATCAAATTTAGTCTTAACAGCTACCTGGAAATAATTAATTAAGTTATTTTGACTTAATTAGTTGGAAAAATTCAAGTTAGAAGTCTTTCTGAAGTCATGCAACAGTTATCCCTAAAATTAAGGAGATAAGGTTGAGTTATATTTGAGTTGTAATTAATTAACTCAGTTTACTGAGTTAAGTACAGTTAAATTAGTTCCAAATTATTTGAGGAACTAATAGAGATTTAACATTCAGTTGATGCATGCATGCACTCAACTAGTGTACTCCAGTTAACTGAAGATTCCCTCATCAGAAAATCATGCATGTCTATTATGAAAAAAACCCAATTGAGATTAAAGACAAGGACAATGTACTATCAGTTGCATGTGATTTCTTATAAAGAAAACTCATGCATGCAGAAGGAATCAATTCCTTGAGGATTGCGCAGTTCTGACAGTGTGTGAGATCAGGAGATCATCCACTTGGTAAATCGAGTTTTTCCACTTGGTTGAAGGAGATCATCCCAGAGGAATAGTGCAAGGAAATAGGAGCTTGGAGGGGAAAGAGGAAGGCTTGAGAGAAGCCAAGTTTTCCTGTGAGCATCTGTGAAGATTGTACTGAGAGCTGGCTATCTGTGAGAGCTAAGGCTTTGTATAATTCTTATGTATTTCCACCTTGTATGGTAATACAGATAGTGGGGTTTTTAGTTGAGGTGTTCCCCAAAGTATTTTCATGTGTATTGTGCATTGATTCTTCTTCTTCTGGTTATATTGTTCAGCTTGATCTTTAAGCTTCCACAAATTGATAGTAGAAGTAGGTTATAGTATTTTGCTTTGATTTATATTGCATTATCAGGTTAACCTACAGTAGATTTTCTACATGGTATCAGATCTGGATTTGTAGAAATTTTCTACATGGTATCAGAGCCAAGTTTATGGAGTTGTGAACAATGTACTGAGAAGAGAATTCGAAGTTTGATGTTCGGGGTTGCAGGTGCAAATCGAATTCTTATCATACTTCAAGGTTGGCCAATGGTGTTCTATGGCTTGAGACTCGAGTATGCCTTGGAAGGTAGCTTGAATCACATAGCATGGAAAGATAGAATGGAGGTTGTATTAGAAGACAATGACTTGAAGGAATTCATTGATCAAGAAATCCAAAAGCCAGCTTTAACTAATGCACAAGATTTGGCTGAGTGGAAGAAGTGTGTGGCGAAGGTGAGATGGATCATCCTTGAGGGAGTTCGAGACCATATTGTCTCAAGTCTCCATGGGAAGGGCACTCCATATTCAATGTCGAAGACATTGAAGGACCTCTACCAGGTAAGTAGTGTCACGCGGAATGAGTCGATCTTGCGGACAAGATAGACCTTCCTAGAATCTAATGAAGACCTAATGACAAACAAACCAACCAGACACTATCTTTCTCAAAATGCGCTTTATAAATAATGGCAAACAAATGTGTTTAAGGCCTACCTCATGTCCAACGCAAGTTTGGAGATGCCTTCGCTCCTTTGATCCAAGTAAGTTCCTTTGTCGCAAAACCTGCAAACACAAACAAGGCAAACGATTAAATAGCACCTGAATAACCAGTATTATAAAACATATTCAACATGAAAGTCAAGGAGCCCATGAAACAAATAACATGAGATACTTGTTGAGAAAAATGA
>APFE030053878.1:0-10401 GCA_000404065.3 Pinus taeda
TTCTTAGCAGGCGAGTGTAGGTAGATCACTTTGTAGCAATGAGCTCCTATGGGGCAAACCTACAAGATATGATCTTGTAGGTAGGTCAAGAGGATGTTAGATATATGGAGATTGTGCATAGGCTACAACAGGATGTTCGTACAGGTGTAGGTATAGCTACAGGTACAGGTACAGGTGCATATACAGGTATATGTAGTGTTACATGTATAAGTAGCAGTATAGGTATAGATACAAGTGTAGGTGCATACGGTATGGATTATTGTTTCCTAGTGGATGGATTTTTCAGGTTTTGAGACAAGATATATGTACCAAATAATAGTGATCTCAACAAGATGATCTTGAGGGAGTTTCACATGAAGCATTATTAAGGTCACCCAGGTTATCAAAAGACAATCACAACGGTGAAGAGATTGTACTGTTGGATGAATTTGAAGAGGTATATAGTAGAGTTTGTGGTGAGATGTATCATTGGTCAGTGAGTGAAGGCAAAGTGTAAACATCAAGGAGGAATTCTATATCTAATCATGATTCCAGAGTGGAAATGGGAAGTTATTTCCATTTATTTCATCACATGGTTGCCTAAGAGAGTGAAACAACATGATTCCATCATGGTCATTGTGGACATGTTAACAAAGGTTGCACACTTTATTCTCGTTAGGTCTACATTCTTAGCTAGCAATATAGGATAGATATTTATCAAAGACGTGGTCAGGTTGCATTATGTTTCAAACAAGATTGTGTGTGACTAGGATGTGAAGTTCACTTCCATGTTTTGGAAGGAGTTGTTTGGAGTTTTGGACACAAAGTTCAACTTCAGTACAAGTTATCATCCATAGACAGAAGGACAACAAAGAGGGTCAACATGATATTAGAGGACATGTTGAGGATGTATGTGATGCATCAACATTGAAAGTGGGAAGAGTATATTCCACTAGTAGAGTTCACGAACAACAATGGTTACCAGGAGTCAATGAGGATGAGTCCCCTCGAGGCATTCTATCAGAGGAGTTGTAACACTCCCATCACCTGGAGTGATCTGGTTAATAGGGTATTGATTGGACCATACATGTTGGCAGACATGGAATAAAAAATGTAGGTGATCAAGAAGAACCTAAAGGAAACACATGATAGGTAGAAGAGTTATACATATGAGAAGAGGTTGTGCAAGGAGTTACATGTTTGGCAATAGATGTACTTGGGCATCAAGCTGAAGAAGAGCTCCTTGTGGATTAGATCATGTGCCAAGCTAGCACCATGGTTTTGTGGACCATTCAATATCATTAAGAGGATTGAGCTAGTAGCCTATCAAATTTCACTGCCTCTGATAGTGAAAGTCCATGATGTTTCCATGTATCTTTGCTTAATAAATATGTTAAAGATGTTGACCATGTCATTGACTAGTTTGTATTGCAAGTGGAACCAGATGGATAATTCCAATCGGAGCCTCAGTGTGTGTTGCAAATAAAGAGGCTCATGCTCCCGAGCTGAGCACTGGTGGAAGTTAAAGTGCAGCAGAAGCACTTTGGGCCCGATGAAGCTACATGGGATATGACATATCAGATGTGGGGTATGTATCCTTCCTAGTTTTCTGGCTAAGGCAAAGTCACTTTTCCTCGATGTTTTGGTGTGATTTTTGTACATTAATTGGTATATGTTTCGGTATATGATATTATTATTTTTAAATATGCACATATGTATATAAATGTAAATACATCCTAGAGCTAGGTGATACAGCTCCAATAAGAGGTATGGGTGTCATGTTATTATCATGCCATGTTATTATGTTATCGTCGTGGTTTTCTTTCAATAGAGTGATCAATGTAAATACTCAATCGAGCTATGTTATAAATCTCCATGGGCAGTCTATTTGCTTTTTAGGAGTTTTTATGAGGTCTTGGTGTGGTCTAACACTGAAGATGATATTACTGAAGCGGGAGGGTTCTATAACAACCTTGGTCAAAATTCCATGTAATAAAAGTTATAAAGGAAAAATAATAATCACGGTTTATTGGACACTTATTCCAAGTGGAATGTTGGACAAGACATCCTAGTGGGTGTTCATTTGGTTGTTTATGGCTAAAGAAATTGGAAAAGAAAATGTCTAAGGCTTTCAAAAGGTAAAATGACAATCTTGGCACGTTTATTTATGAAAATAATGGAAATTAGGAGAAAATGGAGGTGAAAGGTCACATGTTGCATGTGAGGATGAAATTGAAGGAAAATAATGGAAAATGAATAAAACAAAGGCACCATTAATAAAAAGGATTCTAAGGATTAGTTAGTAACCTTTCATTCGTTGAGTTTTAGATCTCTCTCATTACTCTTTCTCTCTCTCTCTCACTCTTGTACAGTCAATTTTTTCTTGGATCAATCTTGGCATTAGAGGAAGAAAGGAAAAGAAGGCAAGAGGAAGAAAAGATCAAGTAGGGAAAGGCAGGATCAAGCAGCTACAACAAGCTTCATTGTAGGCAGCAACTTGCATGTGTAATTTCCTTAATATATGTGGTATGAATGGTATGGCATGTGGTTCTTTTGCTATTGTGGCATGGGTTTTTCCAGGTGTAACAGTATCTTCAACCTAGCCATTCCATTTCCGGATAACCATGGTGTGATGTGGTTCTCATGTTTTGGTTCAGTTGGATTGCCAGATGGATTCGAAGCTGAGTTAGGTAGATCTCCAAAATGATAGAACACATGGCCTAGTAACCCCTGAACAAGACTGTGTGTTGGAGTAAAGTGGGATTTTTGTGTTTCCTTGGATGGCCTACAAATCCTTGCTAGTGAATGGCATGATATACGGTAAAGCTAGGAGGTGGTTTTCTCTCCATTGGGCCTAGTAATTCTAGCTTTAGGATACGAGGTATCATGAAGATTGGGTCTTGGATTAGGACCTAGTGATCCAGGTTTGAATTGCAGTAAAGCCTAAGAGACTAGGAGAGGGAAATTCCTCATTGTGTAGGTGGAGAAATTTGGTGGAATTCATGTTTGTTTGGCATATTGATAGAATGGAGATCATGATAAATCTTATTATGATGTGTTCATTGGGTTAGCCTAGTTATCTTAGATGGATTACAGTAAATCTTGGTTTCTATTGATGAGGGTGAGGTAGTTTAGCCTCGATATGCCCTAGTCGGTGCTTCTGGTTTGTGTCCCACATTCATGCTTGGAATATGGTATGGGGGTGAATGTATTAAGAGTGATTTGGCTCAACCATTCTATGGTTGGGTGGAACGTGGTAGTCCCATTTCTTGTTTGTTTATCATATTTGTTAAGGATAAATTCATTCCGTTGATTTTAATGTGTAAATGTACTGATGTATATGTGGATTTCATGGATGATATGCTTATGATATTTCTATCCCTATTATGTTGGTTATATGTATATTTTATGACAGCATCTATGTATGGCTCTCTGGATGTTTTTACTTCTACATGAATGGATAATGTGTCTATGACCTAATAGATGATAATGCAACAAATGACATGATGGAACATTGGTTCATAAAGATTCTTAGATAAATATGAGATCCCTACACCTAATTATGTTGTTTACACCTGTAGGTTACATGTTGATGTTATGTTTGAAAAAGTGCATGGCATGGATAGTAGCAGTCTGGATAAGGTATTATTCAAATTATTTCTTCTGCATCATTTTTTCCCTTTACTTTTACTGATTCTATGATATCACTCAATTCTAGGCATTGGCTTGGGCTATTGGCATGAAAACATGGCTTAAGACGCGACGTTGCTTGCACAAAACTGGAAACTTTGGTGTATCGTCACTGGAAGGCAAGCTTGTAATAGTGTCTTCTGTTCTCTATCGCTCCCTTGCCTATATCATGAGAAAGACTACATTGGTGGGACCTAGGGACATGCTTTCTGAGTGGTTGACATGTCTTCTAAGGATTCTAAAGCTAATATTGGATGACTGTGTGTGATGTTTCCATCAATTCCACTCCCTTAAGGTCACATAGGATGTCGAATCTGATCATGGTAACCTCTCATCACATGTTTACCTGGTTGGCATGGTTAATTGGGGTGGATGTGTGAGGAGGATGTTACCGATAGTCATGAAAATGATATAACACATACACAATGTATCATATCTTTCTCATTAACAAGATACCTCCTTTGTCAATCATGTAACTTCATACTCTAAAAGGTTATGTGGTGTCCATATTACAGAAAAAGTACTCCTACAGTGAAATATGATTCATATATCTACACCTACAATGATCCCTCATAATCTGGGGGTTTCAATACAAGAGTTATCACAACGCTATGTTAGAGCTACATTATTAGAATTATACTCTTTTGTGTCCACATCCATGGACTATCATTCAATAATTTTGTGAATGGGGATGTTATCTTTGAATATTCCTCCAAAAACTTCTAAAAATAACTGATAATTGGTCACCCCAGTGAAGGCTCTCACATCATGCACATTACAGGGTCCCTCCCAATCTACATTAGGGCCTATGTGAATACATCCATAGATCACCCAATGGCTAGAAATGGTATCTTTATATGTGAGAAAAATCATTTGGTATTATTTAAGTACAACTAATTTACCTCTATTACTTTAGGACTTCTGTGAAATTCCTCTTATGTTCTTCCAAAAAATGGTAGAACACTCTAAATCATAAAAGATCAAGTTATCTAAGAATGGATGCAATACTTCATTCATCATGGTCAAAATTATAGTAAGATATGTAAAGAAACAAAAGGGCATAACTTGGAATTCATAACCTCTAAACCTTATTACCATTACTTTCCTTGCTTCATCACCCTCTATTATCCTCGTCTCAAGTCCAGCTACGTAACAGTTTGGCCTTTGTCAACTTGTTGAAGCAAAATGTTGTTAGTTGAAGGTGTGGTACATGCTATTTACACATTTCTTGTTAAAATCTTAATAGTCAATCCACATCCTTTTTTCATATGTATCATGCTTCTTCTTGAAGAGTACAAGAGCACCATAACGAGCTAAATAAGGATGAGTGAATCCTACATGAATCATGTCTATCAATTGGTGCCTCAAGTCATCAAATTGAGAAACTTGTAAAGTGGTGCACTAAGCTCATGATGAATGCAATGATGTTGGTAGGAGATATTTTTGTAACTCGTTTATCATCCTATTTGTTTATTTCTTTAGCCACATGGAATGTTTTGGTGGAGTAAACATCCCCATTACATCATCTACCACTTCCCCGGTCACTACTACATATATTCAATCATTTGACCTTTGTGCTTCTCTCTTCATGCTTCTTAGTGGAGACACAAGTTCACACTTTCCTTCTACCGCTCCCTTGGGGTTGTTGGAACATACTATTTATTCTTATAATCCAAGATAATTATTGAATCCATCAATTATATAGGGACCACCCCATTTGTTCTAAATAAATCATGTCCCAATGTCACCTCAAAATCATCCATTAGTTTCGCTATAAAATCCAAAAGGTGACTTTCCATTCATCAATATTAACTAACCTATCCAAAAATTGTGATTGTCATTTAACATGGGCATAGTATTAATCCTTTATAATATTTCCATAAAATTCTTGCAACTATTTACTATCTTCCCAATTAAATTAGTTACATTGAGTACGGAGATAAAAACAAAAAATTTAGACACAAACTCTATGAGTTCACAATAGGATTTCCTTCACATATAATTCATAACAGAATCCCCTTTATCTACAATCCAAAACAAAATACATTCATTTTTTTGAAAAAGAGGAGAATAAAGAAGAGGGGTCCTAATATTTAAGATTAAAGTAAAAGAAATCAAATGTGATCAACGATAGTAGCAGGTATTTATCATTATGATCATATTTTCAAAATATCCTAATTTGAGTGCCAACTAAAGCTACCAAATTTACATTAATGTCGAACTCTATTCCTTAAAAATTCTCCAATGCCCTAGTTCCAACCACCCTATTAGTGTATCTAGATATCACTATCAACCTTTGTGCTGTGACTCAATGTCCATCAAGTATTCATAGACTTAATAGTGTCAACTCAATAATGCAAACCTTAATATATTTCCCTCATGGTGAGATTTACATACTCACAATAGTAACATGTCTCACTTTAATCTCTACACTTCTCTCCTTTTTCTTTTTTCTTTTAGACACAATGGAAGAAGAAGGGTTTTGTGAAACTAGGATTCCAGTTTTGAACATGACATCTATTAATCAAGTAATGAATTGAGCAATTATAATTTTAATCCTACCCAATCTAGAAGAAGGAAGAGATTCATCAACTCCCACTAATCATTTACATTGTTATTTCTAAATCTATTTACTTAATTGAATCTAGTAATCTTTGATGAGACTCATTACCACCATTGAAAACAATATTTTTTCTAAAAATCACACCGAAAAGAACTAAAACTATACCATCCTTTTTGCTCCTATTCATACTCACTATGAAGTTAGGTTACTTTTTATATTTAAACAAGAGAGGCTGCATGGCAGCTAGTCCCTACCTAGCTGGTCCAGCCACCAGCAGCCTCCCCTGCACCCAATCCTGAAAGCCCACGTGATCGACACATGGTATGCGAAATGTTGGAATGAGAGGATTAGCGTTCGATTCCTCAGGCGTACCGCCTTCCACGGCGTCTGATGTCTAACATAGGTATTGTGACAGTGAAACTTTGGCATTGCAGTTTATAATTAACCTCCAAATATATTTCAGTAAAAATGTGCATGGATGCCTTCGTCCAAATCTGCCATAACACCAGACAGGAACTGAGGCGACGGACCCTATGAAGTCCTGCGGTAGTGGGGCTCCAGACATTTTACTTCTTCTTCGTTGCTTCTTTCCTTGTTTCTTTCTTGGTGGGACACAGGAATGAGTTTCCACTTTCATTCATGTCGCAATGTTTGTATACATAGATATTGCTGGAATCTATTAGGTCAGCAATTTCTCCGCATTTCTGCAGCGTCCAAGGTTGAAACCCTTGCCAGCACTTTCAATGACAACTGCAGAACGTTCAACGGATTCTGCCATGTAAATCATAGGGAGACACGACACTAGTCATCGAGGAAGCCATTTATGGTCATTTAAGGAGCCATCGTCTAATTCAGAGTGAGCCCTTGAGTTTACCAGTGATAAAGAAGGAGCTACCCGACTGCAGACCGCCGAGACCATGATTTCATTTCCTTTCAGTCCATACCAGAATGGGAAGAGGTCGGAAAAACTGGAAGAAAGAAGCTCTTGAAGGCTGCTTTGAAAGACCAGAAGGGCGAACTGTAATGCAAGTCGTCTCCAGTCGAGGGTCGAATCTGGTGTAGTTACTTGTATGGGAATCTATGTGGCCAGAACTCTTGCTCTCATTCTTCCTTCCTTTCTCTATTCTGGGCTCTTTTGAGAAACACAACCACAACCAGCAGGGAAAAGAGAATCAGAACGATCAGTATAAGTATGTTAAGTGAATCTGCAATCAAGATAAGGGCGGCCAAACACGGTGCATAGTAGTTTATCAAGCAGGGACTAACACGGTGCATAGTAGTTTATGGGTTTCTTACAAACACCCGTGATTTACTTGGTCAGTCGTTTATCAGTGGGAGGAAAGCACAATGGTTTTATCTGTTAAAATCACCGTGGAGCTTGTGAGTTCGATGCCCTTCTGGATACAGATTTTGCCACACTGAATGGATACTGGTAGCGAAAAATGGCCAAAAGTAGCCTGTTGTGAAAGTAATATCATCTAAATCCACCCCCAACTCCCCACTATGTACACGCTGTTAAATATCGGTTGGGTTTGCCTTCCCCGTGGCTCTTCACGTGCCTTCAGTGTGAAGCTAAGTTCTACCAATAGTCAAACATTGCTTTAAGATGCTCATTTATACAAAAACGTTTATAAAGATTACATTAACATGGCGTATTATACTCTCGAATATCTTTTCACATTCATGTATTCTAATTATCAATTTTTAATTCTTTAATGCTATAAGTAAAGCATAGGGGCATGCATGGAGTCCAAGTATTTCAAGCATGACGCATGAGCAAAACGTGGCGCAGGATAAGTCATCGTCTTCTTCGCCGGCCTTCTCTAGACGCAACAGCACAGAAAGAGACTCTTATGAAACGCCCTGTAATTTATACAGATGACCATACTGCGAGAAATAAATCGCATGAACGAGGAGAATCAGAAAGGCAAAGCGGCTTCTGTCTGTGCACAGATTGTCTTCCGAGCGCTATAGCCCACGGAAGGTACATTCCTGAAGCAAGTTTGGTTTAGACCTGGAGGCAGGATTACAAAATTCAGGGTTGGTCTGCAGGACATGAATCAGGAACCTCCTTCGCAACAGCGATTTGAAACTCGTGTTTGCGCTGTTGCTACTATCTGCACAGTTGGTCAATTCATTTCTGGCAATTCATGGATTCCGGCCACGGGGGTTGGCTTTACGTCAGGATTGAACCGATGATGTTGGTGTAAATACTCTCCGAATAACGCTAAGTTTCTCCATGGTCTGGGCATGGCAGCGCAAAGTATGTTGTTGTTGATAACGGCCGTCTGTTGGTATTAATACAGCCACCATTCTTTTATACATTCCATGGCGTTCATGTATTTCTGTTGACAAAGAAAATGCTTGAAAGTTTCCAATGTAAAATATGTTTATTCGGAAGAAGTGAGACCAATTTAGTGGGGGTGATCATAGCTTTGGAAGTAATCAGCCGCTATAGTGACGCATACTAGGCACAGCCGTCTGTTGGTATTAATACAGCCACAAAAATGATGATGTACAGGGGACGTTTACAAATCTTGTTGTCTGGTGTAGAGAATAATAATTGTATTTAGAATGCCATCAGCTAAGTCAAGTTATGTTACACTTTGACATACGTGGGTCCCTACCTGCCCATTTGAACATAGATGGGTTCCTCACATGAATGGCAGGTGTTTTCTGCATTGCAGGTGTCAAGCAGCATGTAAGAACGATTGCCATCGTTGTTGTTATAAATCAATTTCTGCTTCCAGAGGCACAAAATTTTGCTAAATTTGGGATTTTCCTTGCTCTCCCCTTCGATTTCTTCTGTAATTTTTTGTTTTCTCTGGATTTTGGGACTTTATGATAATCTCTAAATTAAAGTTCTGAAATTCAACATTGCAGTAGCACGCAACCACTGTTTGTGCAGTTTTGTGCAGAGGAAATGACCTTCTTTCAGTGTTGGTCTGCTCGTGTTTGCGTTGTTGCTACTATCTGCTATGTACTGTTCAGGTGAGTACAATACTTGAGTGTTTTCCAGTCATGTATTCCAGCTAGTCTATGGGTTTATTACATAACAGCATCGTTGTACTTCTTTTGTTTACAGTTCTCTATCATTCCTTTAAAAAGTTACTATTTGACGCTAGCTTTACAGATATTTACTTCGTTTTCCGATTTAGGATTGCTATCCGCTGCCCGGTTGAATTAAGCTAAATTTTCAGTTTTTTTTACCTGCTTATTTATTCTGTTAAGGATTAAAACCAAACGACTCAGAAGAATCTCCGTTCAGTTTCACTCTTCTTATAAATACCCGCTGATTAGCTTTGGCGAAATTTTGACCTGTATATTGTTTTGATCGGGTAGAAGTTAGTTAATCAAACTCCGTAATTGTAGTGGATCTTATGCACCTGTTTATCTGCGCATGTGGAAATGAAATTGTTTCATGTTGAAAATTTCATAGTTCATTTTCACAATGCGTTTAGGGCATTCTAAGCTTCTTTCATTTGAATCGTTACTTTGTTCTGTATTTCAGATTGCAAGTAATTCTGTGCATGCTATTTTCTTTTGTTTGTGTGAAGCTTGTTCGTTTGTAGAAATAATTTACACGCAAAGATCTCGCTTACCAGTTGAGGGACTTTCGGACTGTAGTGATCGTTCTTTTCTATACACACGGTTCATTAAATCATTGCCTTTTAACATAGTGCAGTATTCTCGACGTAGAAGAGGAAATTATTCCCACCTGTAGCTATGGTCAGGCATGGTCAGGTTAAGATTTGCCATATTCTTACAGCTTTGTAATATGAATCACTAACTAAGATATCAAAATTCTAATTGCAGGCGCTCGGGGTACTTACATATAAAATTCTAATTGCAGGCGCTCGGGGTACTTACATATTAACAGGCATAAGCCACAGAAAAGCGGACCTTGGCAGCCTTGCAGAGCGAGATATCCATGTCGGGGTGACTGGGGAGGGCTGCGAAGAGCACCGAAGTACAACTGCATCTTTCCGCTCGATTGTAGATGGCCTGGAAATTTCCCTGCCGTCGCATGAAAACCTCGGGGAGTCCTTTACAAAGAGCAACAGATCAAAGCGCAACAGATCAACAAAGCATGGCAGACTCCCACGCAGGTCGGCTCTTATGAAGAAGCGATCACCGCCCCTATGCTCGACAGCACATATCCAGCTGCC
>APFE030053880.1:4328-43994 GCA_000404065.3 Pinus taeda
TTTTTTCATTTTTTTTTTATTATATATTTTCATTATTTCTTTTAAATTTTAATGTTTTTTGGGGTCATGATAAAATATTTTACGCCATTATTTTAAAATGTTGAAATTTTACTTTTGAAAAAAAGAAGTGTTTTCCCAATGTTTAGCACTTTTCTTTTTGAGGATGTTTTTTGGACAATTTTTGGACAAAAATTTCGTTTTCTTTGCCATTTTTAAAACATGTTGAAAATTTACCCAAGAAAAAAAAAATTGTTATTCTAGTATTGACACTTTTCGTTTTTAACACTGTTTTTTATGTTTTTTCGAGTTTTTTTGCGAGAGTTCCCATTTTGAATTTATAGTTCCAGTTTCAAAGTTTACATTGTTTATGGGTCTCGAAGGCTATTATCATCACTTTATTGAGATTTTTTCCAGAATATCTTATCCTATAACTTATTTGCAGAAGAAAGGAATAACCTTCAATTGAACTTAGTGTCAACATAGTTTTGAATGATTAAAGCATTTGATGACCTTAACACTAGTACTAAAGATTGTTGATCCCAAAAAATAAAATTTTGTATGCACAGATGCATGTCAAGGAGTGGGTGGAGTATTAATGCAGGGAGGTAAAATATTTGCTTACGAATCTCATAAATTAAAAGAACATGAGCATAGATACTCTACTTATGATTTGGAGCTAACTACGGTTGTTTATGCTTTGAAATTTTGGCCGCATTATTTTTTGGGTAAAAAGTTTTTGTTAATTAATGATCACAGTAGTCTAACCAGTTTCTTTAAGAAACCTAACCTTAATGTGTGACAAGCTAGATGGGCATCCTTTGTAAATGAATTTGATTTCGATATTAGACATATAAAAGGCAAGGAAAATTATGTTTGATGTCTTAAGTAGGAAGTTGCATTATCTGTACGAAATTTCTCATAGTTGAGTAGAAATTAACTTTTTAAATTAGATCAAAGAAGCTGCAATAAATACAGTGAATATATGTTTTTATGGGAGCAAACCAAACAGTCAAATAGTGTTGAAAATCAAAAGGAGTTGGGCATAAATAATGATAACTTACTAACTTTGAGAGGGAGGATATATGTCCCTAATCGGATAGTTGTTAAGCATTTTATTTTGGATTAATTTCATAGAAACCCCTATGTTGCCCACCTGGAATATCAAAAGTTTTAAATTTTTTTTGTTTTTTTATTTTTTCTTTTGCTTTTTCTTTTTTTGTCTGTTTAGTTTTGTTTGTTTTGCTTTTTGTTTTGCTGTGGAGAAAAAATATTTTTGGTCTAAAATGAGAAAAGGATATCACTGAATACCTACACAAGGGTTTGGAATTTCAACAAATTAAAAATGACCACCAACATCGGGCAAGTGCCCATCCCATCCCAGAATGGAAATCAGAAGTTATTACATTGGACTTCATAAATGGGTTGCCTAAAACTTAAGAGGAGGAATCACTGTGTAATTCACATTCAAGTTGAATTTTATAAGTGTAAGTCCCTTCCTTTTCCATGAGCATTTTTTTTCTTGAATGAATTATTTGGAAGCACGTTCTCTTCTCTTACATCCACTTCATTTAAATTTCCTTCTTTTTAAAGTACAGGTCATCTTACTTGAGATAGAAGCTACTATAGGGTTGTTTGTTGCAGTTTTGTTTTCCTGTGAAACCATTGATAAGTCGAATAATATAATACTGTTTGTGAAACCATTGATAAGTCGAATAATATAATACTGTTGAGGTAATCAATGAGAAGGTAGTTTGGTTCCCCTGCTATGATAACGTTTTTCTCTTATTTTTCCCCTGCTACTTCATAAAAAATAGTTCTTAATATACCAGGTCTTTCTCAGATATTTTCCCTTACTAGTTATAAAAAAATTCCCTCACTCGTCTTCCAGACTCCAGGTTAGCAGGTATTTTGGTATCTAATAAACCAAAAGGAAAGGTAGTAGCCACTGCTCTAGCAGATCTGTATGCAAAACTAGGTAAAGCTCTTCCAATGAAAACCTAGGCAAGAAAACCAATCGAAGAAAGAATAAAAAATAAAACATTTAATTTGCATTACACCTTTTAAAATAATTAAGAGTTTTCCATAAAAAATGTGCACAGAAAAATGCTTCGTAGAACCAACTTTTTCATAATTATATGTAAAACCTATAATTTAATTCAATGTTTTTAGCATGTATTTATTTTATAAACAAATTTAAACAGGTTTAAACTTTAATTGCAATTTTAACATGCATGGCTGATTAGGAAGAAGGGAGGAGCTTACCCGCCTCGCTACAATGTACGCTTATATTAAGGCTCCTCCTATGCAAAGTGATTTGAGTGGTTCCTCCGTTTAAACGAAGATTGTCCAAGGGGGCTCTAAAAAATATTATGGCGACCAATCGTTCAGCGATGAGTTCCCCAACTTGACCAGTGATAGGATGTCCATCTTCCATAGTTAAATGACAAGTTGTGTCGGGACCTTTTCTCCTTCCCGAAACCCTTCTTGCATGATGAATTTTGACGGAATATCTATGGGAAGCAGAAAACAACCCAAATTCAGTGAAGCGATCCAAAAAAAAAGCCCAATGTGCGTCTAGGGCTTTGCGAGTTCATGACAGTACTGCTACCCCACAAATTAATGCATTTTTTAATATGTCCACTTGAGCACACTATATTTCCAACTCACTCCATACTTAGGCTGAATTGCTAGCTAATATTTTTATTATGCATCACTTTATATTATTGTTGACTATTAATAAAGTGTGAAATGATGTATACTTTGCTCAGTTTAGCTATTCTTGATTTTCTTGAAACTCCGTACACGTCTTTGTATTTTAGGCATTCCAATCTGAGGAATAAAAGTCCGGCATTTTATGTCTGGCCACTTATACTGTATTAATCAAAATGAGTTTCAAAATTTTACATGTCTTTGTAATTTATGCAGTGCAATCAAAGGAATAAAAGTCTCCCATTTTATGGCTTGCAACTTGATACAAAATGAGTTTCAAATTTTTACGGTCTTGTGCTTTGACTAAAACAATGTCGACTTTGATTTCTTGTTTTCTGTCACATTTGTGTCAGGAAAAATAAAATTTCGTACGGGTAGTGGAGAGGAGTCTCGTTCAGAATTTGACAAAGTAAGTTTTATGTTTTGGAAAGGATATCACAACTACATATAGGCTTTAATAATAATCAGGAAATAATTTACTATAGGACATAGTAGAAATAAAAAAGTTGTGGTAATTTTACTCATGAAGGTTTAATACCAAATAGCAACATAACATATTTTCTATTATAAGTCAAAACATATGAAAATACATTGGCATGATAAATGGAGGCTGCAGCTCCAAGTGAAAACACTAAAGGCTTACTACCATTTACGCATCACTCGGGTTGAGGAGTAAATCACTGTAAAACTCCATAAAATTGGTTTTCATGCACCCATCAATAGTTTCTCCATGATTTTCTCCTCACTACCTCACAGAGTTTCACCCTTTCTCACTCTTATTCACATGAAAATGACTTTTACATTCATATTTAACTCAAAATACAAATTTGACATTAATACATGACAGAGAAAATAATTAATACACGGGATGAGCGATTATACAAAATAATTAGTTTTCTGAAATTGTAGGTGTTATGGAATGTGGGAAACCATTGTAGAGTAAATGTTTGCCCATATCTATTTACCATAATTTATTAAATGCATTAAACTCTCTGTTGTGTTGCAGAATGGTCATCGTTGTACTTCTTTTATGACTTCAATCCTTTCACCTACAAACAAAATCACAGCCATGAAATAATTGACTGGGCAAGCATGGTGTTTTTGAGTGTGTTTAAGGCGATGGTTGTGATTAATATTTCCAACACTCCCCCTAATAACAACTGTCACCATTGAGAATTCCCAAACAATCTCTGAGATAAACAAAATTTTCACATGCCAATGGCTTTGTGAAAATGTTAGCAAATTGTTCTTGTGACCTTCAGTGTTACAACACAATCTCATCGTTGTTAATCAAATCTCTAATAAAATGATATTTAGCATCAATATGCTTGGTCCTCTTGTGAAAAACATAATTCTTTGACAATGCAATTGCGAAAGTGTTGTCGCAGAAAATACTTGTCGTTCCTCCTTAGGAGTGGCGAAGATCCTTCAACATTCTTCTCATCCAAACTCCCTGACACGCTGTAGTTGTTGTGGCGACATATTCAGCTATTGACAATGAAACTATCAACTGCTTCTTGGAGGCCAATGAAATGGCTCCAAAACCCAAATGAAAAACATATCCTGACAAGCTTTTTTTGTCATCAACACATCCTCCCCAATCACTGTCAATGTAACCAACCAGCTTGAAATCATATGTTGCGTCACACTGAATCTCGTACTCCTTTGTCCCATTGACATACCTTTTAACCCTTTTCATTGCTTGCCAATGTGTTTCCTTGGGTGTCTCGATGAACCTCGAGATGAGACTCACTGGATACATTATATCTAGCCTAGTGACGGTCAAATACATCAAGCTGCCTATCATACTTTTGTATAATGTCAGATTGACATTGCTACTACAATCTTCTTTGCTCAACATCGAACCCCATGAAAGTTGGAGTTGGTATGGTCTTACTGTTTTGCATATTAAACCTCTCCAAAATGTCTACCACATACTTTACTTGAGAGATAAAAATACTAATTTTTGTTTGTTTCACTTATATCCAGAAAAAATACCTTAACAAAACCAAGTCAATCATTTCAAATTCACTCTTCATGACTTCTTTGACATTAGCGATGAGGAAATCAACACTACGTGTAAAAATCAAATCATCTACATATAAGACGACAATAAAAATCTTACCATCATTTTCTTTGATGTAGAGAGTAGGTTCACCATCACATTTGTTGAAAACATTATCCAACAAGTAGGAAAATATCGTGTTGTACCATGCACGCGGTGCTTACTTCAGCCCATAACTAGGCAGTTGTGCAACATACACTTCTTGTTTCAACACTTCATTCAACAACATTGATTTTATGTCCATTTGATACACTTTCCATTTCTGTTGCATGAAAGTCACCACAATTGTACGCATTGTCTCCATCCCCGTGACTAGCGTGAACGTCTCTGCATAATATCTTCCATGTCGTTGCTTGTATCCTTTGACAACTAGCATTTTTTATGCCTTTCAAGCTTACCATTGACATTGGTCTTGGTCTTATAGACCCACTTCACTCCAATGACCTATTTTTCTTGCGGAAGGTTCACTAACTCCCATGTGTCATTATTTTCTGTTTCTTCTATTTCTTCCTCCATTGTCACAACCCATTTTTCTTCTTTGAATGCATCCTCAAAATGGATTGGGTTATCTACATGACAAAATAATGCAAATAAGGAATTTAGATTAGTGCTACTATCAACTTCATCTTGGTCATAAATCTCATTTAAATTTCTGAATTTTGGTCTTCTTGTGTGCCTTACTGAAGATGGGCTTGACATGTCACTTGGCGTTACACTTTGCAGCGTGCTTGGAAAAACACTTGCTTGACTACACGACGTTATCCTATTATTTGTTGATGGTGCTACTTGTTGCATGCTTTGTTGCACTTGAATAGGTGTGGAGGGAGTCACTATTGAGAAATTACTTCTTGTTGTCAATTCCTCTTTGATCTCATGTGATATACATGCTTTGACATTGACTGTCTTCTCTAAACTTCCATCCCATGCTTCCTCTTCTATGAAATGCACATCTCTGTGGATTATGATCTTCTTGGTTAATGGATTGTAGAGTTTGTATGCCTTGGATTCATTATTGTATCCAACAAGTATACATTCCCCCCCTTGTTGTCCAACTTCTTCCTCAACTCATCCGAGACATGTGCATATGCTACACAACCAAAGACTCTCATGTGAGTGACACTATGCTTTCTTCTACTCCATGCCTCTTTAGGAACTACGTTCTGGATACTTTTGGTTGGACATCTATTCATGATATATTTTTCACAAGTGATAGCTCCAGCGTAATAATCATTTGGCAAATTCTTTTCCTTCAACATACTTTTTACCATTTCCATAATAGTCATATTCTTCCTTTCCACTACACCATTTTGCTAAGGTGTATACCTTGTTGTAAATTTCTTGTGAATTCCATGTTCCCTACAAAATAAAAGGAAATCATTTGAGATGTATTCGCCACCTCTGTAAGTCATGACGACTTTGATATAGTGTCCACTTTGCTTCTCAACAAGAGCTTTGTATTGGTGAAAGTGATCAAACATTTCACTTTTCTATTTTAAGAGATAGACCCATGTCTTCCTTGTGTAGTCATCTATGAAGGTAAATAAATAGTGGTTGCCGCCAATTGATGGTGTCTGCATTGGTCCACATAAATTTGAGTGGACAATATCCTAATGTGCCTTTTCCCTTGCTAAGTTTCATGTTGGAAATGTCTCTCTACGTTGCTTGCCCAAGATACATTCTTCACATACATTGTCTGGTTTTTCTATAAGCAGCAACCCCCTCACCATGTCTTTTCTATGCAGCAAATTCAAACCTTCAAAGTTGAGATGTCCAAATCTCAAATGCCATAACCAATTTTCATCTTTGACCTCTACTTGTTAGTTCACTTGTGTGACAGCTGCCTCTTTTCTTCCATCTTCTTGTCAGTTCATTGATAGTTGTGCTTGTGCACATTTTTCTTTCAAATATGATCTTCTCTTTAGGGGAAACATTCTATTGTTTTTCATTTAAACCTTTGCAATCAATGGTTTTCTTGGAGGATTATCCAAAATTGTGCACACAACATTCTTGAAAAAGACATTGTAGCCCTTTTGCATGAACTGTCCAATGCTTATGAGGTTATGCTTCAAACCAGGGGCAAAGTAAACATCTGAGATGTATTTCTTCTCTCCCTTCTTTGTTAGGATATTAACTCTTCCTTTTCCCATGACAGAGACTTTGCTATCAATCACTAATGTTACTTCAGATTTCACACTTTCATTTAGATTGGAAAACATTTCTATGTTCTCTAACATGTGGTTGCTACACCCTGAATCTAGATACCTTATATCACTTTGTTTTTCTTGTGCTACATTACAAGCTAAAAACATGCTATCATGGTTATGATTTTTTTTTGTGAAATTTGCACTTAGTTTGTTACTAATGTCATATTGCTTCTTTCTACATTCATTTGCATAATGACCATACTTCTTGCAGTAATGACATTGAACTTGAAATTTTTCATACCTCTGATTTTTTGCTTGATTTTGGCTTGGGCCTTGACATGGATTTTGATTGTTTCCCCTTCCACTTGAGCTTAAAGGGCTACTCCTTCCACATCTGTGTGGGCTTCTTCCTCTTCCTCTAACATATGATCTTCCTCTGCATCGACCTTGACCAAATGAAACTTGTATCTTGAAGGCGTGTTCCAATGAATAACTTGTTGCTCTATTCAGTCTACGTTCATAGGAAACCAATGATGCATGAAGCGCATCCACTGAAAACTATGAGAGATCCTTTGTCTCTTCTATGGCCACAACTGTGGTATCAAACCTTGCTGGAAAACTTCTCAAAACTTTCTCAACTATTCTCATTTCCTCAAGTGTCTCACCATGAGACCCAATTTGAGTAATTCTCAGACTCTTTCGTACAAAGTGTTTCAAAATCTCTCCTGAGCATTTGTAGCTTTGATCTCTTCACTTTTTCCATGCTTTGGTAGGCTATCTAGAGTGTGTCCTATGCTTGCTTGGACTTCTTGTTGCTGCAACCCTCGAGAAAATACTTTCATGAACTGCTTGAAAAATGTAAAAGAGGGTTTTTTCATCCTTCTTCTCGTTGTCCCTTAATAAATCCCTTTCTACTTGAGAAAAGGCATTGTATGTTGCTGCATCTGCTGGTTCTTGAAAAACATTCTCCACCAAATCTCAAATGTCTTGAAAAGAAAATAGGATCTTCATTATAATAACCCAATAATCATAAATTTTGTCATTAAACTGAGGTATGAGGATTAGTCCAGTTTGTGCTTGATGTCACCATTTCTAAGTGAGAGAAAAAAAACTCTCTAAGTAAATATGCTTTAAAAAAAAAAATTACAGCAAGAGAAGAGAAGAGGAATATGATATCACAACTACACAGAGGCTTAAATAATACATAGAAATAATAGGAAATATTACACATGAAATAACTCACTAGAGAATAGAAACAAAAGAGTAAATCTACTCATGAAAGTTTAAGACCACATCTCAACATAACATACTTTGTATTATAATTCAAAAACATAGAAAAATACATTCCCATAATAAATGAAGGTTGTAAATCCAAGTGAAAACCAAAAAGACTTAGTGTGATTTACTCATCACTGTGACAACGCAAAAGACTTAGTGCGATTTAAGCATCACTATGAAAACACAAAGGCAAAAGACTTAGTGTGATTTAAGCATCACTGTGAGTCAGTGGGGTTGCATTATAAATGTCTGAAAAACTAGTTTTCACACCCCCACCAATATTTTCTCCATGATTTTCTCTTCCTCACTACCTCTCACAGTTTCACCCTCTCTAGCTCTATCTCACACCCAAATGACTTTTACATTTATATTTATCTCAACATACAAATTTGGCATTAATACATTATAGAGCAAATAATAATACACAAGGGGTTTATACAAAATAAATGGTTTTTTGAACTTGGTGTTGTGGAGTGTGGGAAAAGCCGCAGAGTAAATGTTTGTCCATATCTATTTACCAAAATTTATTAAATGCCTTAAATTCTCTGCTTTGTGGTGGAATGGTCAGTGGAGTAAAAGTTTGCCCATATCTATTTACCAAAATTTATTAAATGCATTAAACTCTATGCTTTGTTGCTTTGGCTCTCGCTTCAGTACTTTCGCCTTCAAAAAAATCGCAAGGGAGGAGTAATTGACTGAGCAACTATAATTTGTAAATGTATTTAAATCGGTGGTTAGGATTCATATTTCCAACAATCAAATGTGTTACAGAATATCACTCAGAATTTCTTTACGCACGTCTATTACTGTTTATTTACTGCACCTTTTGTGCATTTGACGACTTGCATCTTAATGATGAATATGTCGGATATAGAAATCTATTACATATTTGGCAGCTTTGCGAGTTGGTCAAAAGAGCGTTGATATATTTGTATTCTTGTTTTCTTTTAAACTTTACGGGTCACAATATGTCAGAAAGAAAAGACTCGGAATTCACTCAGTGCGCGTGTGCACATTTATTTACTTATGCTTTTCCTTTTTTTTGGCCGGGAATGTCCAGAAAAACATCGAGGGTTATCTTCAATTCTACAGTCAGCACTGTCAACTGAAAGCGATATTAGATATGATGTTTTCTTTTTTATTTTAGGGCTGCGAAAGTGTAGAATAATCTTTTACCGTTACTGAAGAAACAATTGCATGAAAAGTCCTTCCAGATAGTTAGTTTGAACGTGTGTCGCTAATATGTCATCAGTCTTCGAATATTTGTGATGGATAATGCACATACACACCGTAGAGTATATCCAAGACATATACTATCGGTTTATTCTCTAAATTTGTACACGTATCTCATTTGTTCAATAGCACTGATACGTGATACTATTACCCACACCCAAGATTGTTAGGTTTTACTAGGAAATACTTTTCGAGGTTTTCGCAATGTAACAAGCACATTTTATTGACGTTCTCGCAATGTAATAAACACTGAAAACTAAGAGATAAGTCGTCCTATCCAACTTTGCTATCATGCATTCACAAGGGTTTAGGGGTTGGGTCACAAGCGTTTAGTGGTTGGGTAAGCGTTTAGTGGTTGGGTTGCATCGTTTCCAAGACTCTTCGTCCTAAATTACGATGATGAACATTTAAGAGAAGAGAACCTAGGTACGTTTTCTAGATTTAGGTGTAGTTTGGATATTTTTTATTAGAATTTCGGGACGGTCAAAAGTAGTCAGAATTTGGGCAAAAAATTTCAAAAATTCTTGTAGGTCAGTGTTTGTATGGTATTTTTAATGGTGGAAATAGATTCAGCGCCATAAAAACATCTAACACACCTAAAATTTTGATATTTAACAACTATAACTTGGATTTACAAAAATCCTTGCCAAATTTTCTATAAATATAACTGGAATTTCCATAATTTTCCCAAAAACTTCTCACCTCCTCTTTATACTAAGCATTACGGCTTTCCCATTTGTTTGAAAAAAACCGTATTATTGCTTCATGGACTGGCAGGATGAACCGTCATTAGGGTGGCGAGGCAACCCTATCCCGATTGCAGATTATGAAAACCTAATTACATGGCGTCTCGGGCCCACCTTTCTATCTCCGTTTATATAGACGGCGTTGTTTTTGATTACCAAAATTAATTATTAAAAAAATGGGCGTGCATACATGGAACATACAAATCGAATTGTACATACATGAAATATACGTCTGCCACGGTTTTGACCGTTGGATACCATGGCATTACAATTACCATCACATAGTCATCCATCGAGCATTTCACAGTGAATTCAAGACGCAATCCCCGCCATTTGAAATTTAAAATTTGAATTTTGAAAACTATAAACAAGGCCTTCCATGAATACTGGAGAACCGTCTTTTCTGCACTTTATTTCTTCATAGGCATTTTACTCGGTGTTTTTTTAATTGTTGGTATTTCTTGGGGTGATATTTGTTGTTTTTCTTTTCAAAGTTCACTTCTCCACCACTTTTAAAAAAGAGTATATTAATGTTTAAATTAAGTAAATCAGTTTTAAGAAAGTAAGTAAATGAATACAGTAATTCTAATTGAAACGAATGGATACAATAACTCTGGCCATTTAATTAATTAGCAAAGTTATTTTTTAATTAAGATTAAAATATTTGAAGTATGAAACGAATGGATACAATAACTCTGGCCATTTAATTAATTAGCAAAGTTATTTTTTAATTAAGATTAAAATATTTGAAGTATGAAAAGTTAGGATGGTAATGGCCCATATAATTTAATCTATTTCTTTTTTTTGGTATAATTCACCATTCAATCAATCATGGAAATACTTTCGTCTATTCTTTATTATAATTTTTAATTAATAAAGATATTGTATTTTCTTTTATGTTAAAAAACATAATTTTATAATACTATTGATCAATATGTATAAAATATTAAATTTAATAAAAAAATTATTACTACTTTATTGTGTTTTATATTTTAGAGTTGTATATTAATTTCACATATTTTACACAACAACCTATTATTTAAGAAAAAAATATTAATACTAACGATAAATAAATAAGTGTAATATGTAATATTTTATTTTAATGCGTTTAAAAATTAAGATTAAAATATATATATTTTATTTAATTTATGAAGGCTTACTCTAACTTATAAAATAGACTTTTTCACTGCGTAAAATAATTTCCAAAAAGAATGTGATTTTTTTCTTTTTTGGTTAGAATATATTTTTCAATGCTTAAATAGATTTAGCACCCTAAAAAACATAGGGACACTCCAATTAGTTTTTAAAAATATCTATCTGATTTTGATTAAAATTAACCATAAAACATATCCATTTCCTCTATAAGTTATACTAATCCATTTATTAATTTTATTTACCTATTCAATTTATTAATGTTAATTAAAATAAATAATTCAATTTTATATACTCATTTTTTAATTTTAACTAAAATAAATTATTCGGTGGTTCCAAATTTGTCCTTAGTAACCACAACTACCGCTCATGAGCACCAAATTGAGAAAGTTATCCCTAAGAAAGAAGCAAGTGACAAAGAAATTGTATTTTCCACTCCCAATTCTCGTGAGTTGAGGAAAAGTGGAGAAAAAAAGTAGAAAAACATAGTTTTGCCTTATTTCTATGTGAGTTTTTCTTTTTAAGATATGAAATAAGGTTAGTTTGCTTGAATGCTTACTAACATCTACAACATGTAATTTTGTTCTTTTAAATAAATTTACTATTTTTCCTTTAGGAAAAAAATTTAAATGAATAATTATAAAATAATAACAAAATTTTTGTGTATTTTAATTAAATTAAAATTTGTATAATATTTTTTTCATTTTTCTTTTTAATAAAATAAAAATATTTATTTTATTTTTATTATTTTATAAAATATTAAATTTGTAATTTATACATATATTTATACATTATATTCACATAAATCAAGTCATATTTATTTTAAATTTTAATTTTAAAATTTTATTAAAATTAAATAAATTTTAAAAAAAATATGCATAAATTGGAATTATAAATATTTAGATTTATATTTACCAAATTAATTTAGTGTGAATAACTTAATTTAAATGATAAAATCAATATATTGTATTATAATTCATTTTAACTTTTAATTATCAAGTATTTATTGAGATGAAATAAATTAGCAAAAATGAATTTATATGAATATTTGGTAAATTTAAGTTAAATATATTTGTGTGAGTTCATATATTTTCATCGAACTAATTTAATGTTGGTAATTCATTTTAAATGATAGAATAATTAAAATTAATGTTTTGAATTATTTTCATTTTATTATTATAAAAATAAATGAAATGAATTATTTGGTATTATACCAATTTATTATTTTTTATTTTGTGAAGTGAATTCTATTAACTTTGGAAATTAGAGATTATGTCAAGGATTACAATAACTCATATTGATCTATCACAAGGGAGATTAAACCATATCAAAAAAATGAATGTACTCTTGAAAGTGACAAGCCACATAACTAGAAACAAAATTTTAAACATCATTAAATAACTTAAATAAGGATAGTAGCATATTTTTCTTTGTAAAACACCAACTACAAAAGTGGAACTATGAGGAAGAATCATTAAACAAAAATAAATCAAGATAGTAATGTATTGTTCCTTGCAAAAAACCAACTACAAAAGTAGAAGCATAAGGCAGAATCATAACAAAGTCAAGTAAGGGGTTCATAATTAGAGCCCACCATTTGGATAGGAGTTATTGGATCTGCAAGAGGTATATCAATTGTTGGTCAAATGTTGAGATGGTGTTCTATCCTTGCCAGCCTATGGTCCATATTCTTCATCCCGCTATTAGAATCTTTCAAGTGCCGATGCTTGTGATCCAAGGATTGTAGCAAATTCTTCTGAGACTCATGGAAATCCTATATAGCTAATACAAGTCTATTGTCTGCATATATTTCTTAAATCTTCCTCACATATGTGCCGTATCAGGGATCCAATTTTTCCATTCTACCAACACTTTAGTATCCAAGGGGGAAGTTTTGTGGGAAGAGGCTTCCCCTCTAGACGAAGCCATTTCCTCTTACACATGAACATGTATCTAGTCCCTATATTTGGTTGTGAAACTATTAGTTTAGTGATGTAGACATAGATTTACTTTACTGGAATGTTCCTCATAATAAGCATCCTATCAGCTTACTTGAGCTCCTTGTCTAGGCATGGCAAGGGAAACAGCTTGACCCTAGGCTATGGAAAATAATCTACTATGATAAAAAAGAATCTCTCCAATAGCCACCTTGGATTGGCCAAAAGATCTGAGGTAAATAACCTAAAATGCCATAGGGGAGGCACCCTTTTCCAGCTCAGCAAACACCCCCCATCGTAACTTTAATACTCCACCCCTGCTAACTCCTTGTTTCCATGCAACAAAAAGTTCACAAAGCCGCTAGTTAAAACCGGTTGACGCCAAAGAAAAGATTTCAAATAAAAGATACAACTACCATCGAACCCATGTTGACACTTGAAAGCTAGTTGACTAATGAAAACCCAAGGAGTCTCATAACAACATATACCACCATTTACCAAGGAAACTCTTAAACCATAGCCTATGGCCTTGAGTCTTGGTTATATTCACTACATCAACAAGAAAACACTAGCACATGAGATTAAAAGAACCCCAAGAAACTTCAGGATACATATGGCAGCGATCATCCCTAGACAAAATAACCCTCCAATTACAAATCACTAGAAGATGAACAATAAATCTAAAAATACCAACCACCACCATAGTCTAGGAAATAGGGAATGAGACGACCAAAATAACTTCTAAATACAATAGAAATAAGACATAACCAGAAGGAGGACTCCAATCATGAGGATAACTATTACATGAAGTGGAAATAGAAAGTATCCATCATAATTTCCTGAGTTGAACAAAAAAATCAAAATTGTTAGACTTTAAGCTTCTGTGGTAGATTTTTGGAAAATTATGATCCAGATTATCCACAGTTTTATGTTCAATATGTCAATGTTTCGAACCCCAAAAGGGGTCCATCATCAAGACAAAAAATGATAGATTATGAATGATAGATCGATTGAGAGAAGAATCTTTCGACCAGAACAGATAAATAAATTCATTTGTTCTGGTCGGAAGATTCTTCTCTCAATCGATCTATCATTCATAATCTTTCATTTTTTGTCCTTATGATGGACCCCCTTTGGGGTTCGAAACATTGACATATTGAACATAAAACTGCGGATAATCCAGATCATAATTTTCCAAAAATCAGAATTATTTACAACTTTTCCATGTGGGAGTTTGACAGTCTACTCTTTAGGAATTTAATGTGGTGATTCTTTAATTCAATCTGAGAGCTAGAAATGGAACTTGCAAAAACCATAATCGCCAACTGGTGACACTCTCATGTATCCCATGGTGGTGAAGAACATAGTGCAAAGAGACCCTTCACTGTACAATTTTTTCCTCAACTACTCACCCTGTTGCCGCTTATATCCTCATACACATCTTTTGTCTATGGATTTCAGACATGAAATCAAACTATCTCCCTCTTGTTATGGACTATTGATCCAAATAGGTGAATCAATACAAGCATGTATGTCATTATCGCCACCCTCCTCGTCACGCATTTAGTGTCATCTACCTCATTCCCCCAACATCTTCTCAATTTTCTTCACACGGGGAGTGTTAATACCCTGTACATATCGATTACACTTGTTGGGGGCATGTTGCAATGTCCCCCAACCTACTAGACTAGTGAGGAGGTGGAAATGCACACCCCCCCCCCCACTCTTTGCCTCGGTAGTCACCCCATGAGGGGTAGATTATACCAAAAATTAATACACTTAATTAAAATGTTTATGAAAATTAAAATTACAACCAAATAAATTTTGAATAATATTGATTAAATAACTACAAAATCAAAATTGTTGATTTGTAAAAGAATCATATAAAAAATACTAATACATTTAAAAAAATAAAAAAGAATAAAACTTTGATATTACATTAGTTTGTGTTTTTTTAAAGAGAAAAAAATTGTAATTTTATTATGTAAATAGGAAATAAAATTACATTATATAGACATACCTTATGTGTATGAAATCTTGATTGAAAACATGCTTGTTACAAAGGAAATCATTAGACAAATAAGGATTAGGGTATGAAACCCTAGGGTCAAAAATCCCCAAACCACCGAGTAGAAAGATTCAAAATGAATTAGGCACACGTGGCTGACCAAAAATAGAGGCAGAGCACACAGGCTCGCATAAAACCCATATAGGGGTAAAAAAACATAAAAACTAGCCGACATTGGATATAAACTAATAGGAAACAAAGGTTGGGAAAAACAACCCATGGCATGGAGAAACAAGGAAAAGGTGGTAGAAAACCCATTAACAAACAAGCCATTAAAAACTAAGGTTGGGAAAAGCAACTCATGGCATGGAGAAACAAGGAAAAAGTGGTAGAAAACCCATTAATAAAGAAGATCTGGGCACAAGCCAGCTCGCTAGCTCAGAATATAGACCCTGAACCATTCCTTAGAGAAAAAGTTGGTTTGGAAAAAACCTAAAGAGAAGGCTTGTCAAAAATCTTACAATGAGCAGAGACATCGACACCAGACAACTTTTGCGAAGTGCAAAGAAGAGGTTGTGAAGCATATCTTCCAAGAATAAGAGAAGATCTAGGATAAAGACAAAGGCACACTGATAAATGCAAAAATCCTATGTTGAAACAGAAGAATACTACCCAAAAACCGGATCCTACCACATAATGGACCAACTCCAATGGTCAACAAAAAACCTTGGATTGAAGAGGGACAAAGAAGATTTTCAAACAAATGATTTCCACTGAGCCCTACTCCCCCTCGACTCTTACACAATGGACCATGCAAACATGTGACAGAGAGAAATGGAGAAAACAAAAATAGCAAACCTCAACAACTGAAACTCATCCAACACAATGCAGATGATGCCACAAACTAGGATCCACACTTGCATGGAGAAGTCGACATAATGGAAAATTGGAAAGGGAGGCATGAACATATGTCGAAACAACTAGTGTTACCTACCCTGTCCGCGGTCCCTCAACTAAAATTAAACTTTCCCATCAATTACATTAGTTTGTGTTAAATTAGATTATCAATGAATAATTATTAGGAAAGTATAAAGACAAAATAATAAGGTTGAATCTTGGTAAAAATTGAAACTTTTTATTGACACAAATGTAATAATAAATTCTTAATTAGTTTTCCCTTATTCTTTGAATTGTTAGAGTATTTCCACTATTAAATTTTGGTGTGTTATATTAGATATAAAAAGTCAATTTTTATTAGAAAGATACAAAATTAAAGTAGGAAAAATAATGTAGGTAACAACTAAAGAATGAAAATAACAAATTTTGGATTAGATAAATTTCTTCAAGAAGATCATATCCACCTTTCATTATGTCATCCCCTAAAAGTTACACAATGATTTTATAGTATTTAGATTATTGCAAACTCATGCTTCTCTCTTGTAATTTTTTTTTGTTAAGCTTGGCAGGTCCATTCTATTTTCTATTATATAATAAACAAGTTTACACCACACAGATTAACCAGGTGGCCTCAACTTGCTCCGAGGGGAAAGCAAGTCTTTTGGTCACCGGTTAGAGTTAAGCCATCCAAAAACAATATTGTTTCAATATTTCTAGCTAGGCTAGATACCTCTCTATCTCATGTCCAGGAACTACATAATTGTAAAAACTGACATTTGCAACCTAAAAATTAAAATCTAACCGCATAGACCAAAGTTATGCATGGGGATGAGTCTAGTCCTTCTGTTCCTTTGAGGCAGATGCGACAGGAGTAAGATCTTTAGTTGTTGCCCCTGGCATGCCATACAACTCTAGAATGCAAGGGATGTGGCAGTCAATTCTATCCATCTTGATATCCTGTTTGTGTAGCTGGAAGAGAATTTTCTCCATGTCCTTCTGGTATTTCGGCATTCCCTAAATTGTCACTGCCATACTCACAGACATCTTCTCCATCACCCTGTTGAGTAAACTCTTCATTACCCAGTACAAGTATAGTGTTTGCTTGAACTATGTGATTCTCCCTCTAGTGTTCCCTGGATCTGGAACAAGAGTCCTCAAGTTATCCATATCTTCCTTCGTCTCACTTCCTTTCTTTACCTCTTCTTCCCATTCTTCCATCAATTTTCGAATGCCAGCATCTGTCCCCTCATGGTAGGATTTTGTTGCTTCAGTGATGATGTGCTCTACTGATTTTTAACACCTACGAGTTTTCGAAGTGCTCGGCCCCATATATGTCTGGGGGGCTAGGCCTCTCCTACCGCGAACACATCCTCTCGCAGCATGGGCCATAACCAGTTTGCCATAACACTCTTGAAACCCAGAAAAAGTTGGATTCAAATTCAGAATTTCAATAATACACCACCTTGCATGTGCATGCTTTTCCTCTCCTCCATTTCTCACCGCATACGTGCAGGGGTGGGACGAAGCCCACAGATCCAAGGGGAGGTCTCTAACCCTTACTCAGAGGCCCATTATTCCATTTCCCCTTACTATGGATTGCATGTGGGTCATCTTGCTCCATCTCAAGCCGAACCCACAGGCCCTCCTTGAATCTAGCAGTACCCTTGCAGTGGTTCCATATCCTTCGTCCCTCGTCCCAAAGAGAAATGGATTTACTTCTTAGGTCCCTCCGACTAGTTTTCCACTCAGGATTCCAGGCCTTTCCATCAATCTCATAAGGTTTCTAGCTATCCCAGCGGTTTCTTTGCATACTACAGTTGTGCTTGTGACACCATCCCCCTTCCATCAACTTCCCCCTACCACTCTCTACAAACCTCGACGCCTCTTGAATTGCGGTGCCTCTATCTAGTTTTCTCCTGGCCTTAATTACAAAGTGCAAAACCTAATAGCCTTGCAACAGGCTTCCCCCCCCCCCCCACAATCATGGTTTTTACCAAAATGTATAGACATGAAACTAGGCCATGGCAAGCAGTTTCCTCCCCCATTGCCACCAACAACGTTCAACTCCCCATATTTTTAGACTCTCTCTGATCCTTTCCCCCCAGCATAACCCCAACTAGAACATAGATTCAATGACGAGGCAAAGCCGAATTATGTACCCGATTTATGCAAGCGTCTGTCCACAACCAAGGTTTCTCTCGTTCCATCAGCCTTCCACTGTTCTATATCGTCACCCTTCTCCACAGCATTTCACTCCTGTGTTGCACGTCGAATAACATTGCCTACTCCACCACCTTGCCTAATTTCCTATCTCGCCACGTTGCCCACTTCCCCAACAGATATTTGTGCTGAAGGACACCATGCCCCCTGTCTTGAGCATGTGGGGGATGATGGTAATAAGTGCCCAGGTGCTACGCATGGTTACACCCAAGCTATCTTGACTGATGACCCACATCCTGATCAGGAGCGTGAGTTACTTGGCATTTGCTTTCATGGCTCTGTTTGAATTCCTGGGCTAGTATTACCTCCACGGGTTCAAAGGTTGTATCCCGGGATCAGATCAGCCATTGCTTTTCTAGCCTATCATGTTGATGATTGCACCCCCAATTAGCCAGGAAGTCGGCCCCTTTGTTTCCATCTCTCCTGACATGTTTGGCGTATATATAATCAAATTTGGGAATGATTTCGCCTATCTCTTGGATGAGTCTTGCAGTCCTCCAACTCTAGCTAAGTTTATCCCACTTAGTGCCATTGTTTAGTTTTTCCACTGTATTTATGACCAGGGTTCAATCTAGTTCCACCTCTAGGTTTCAATATCCCATTCTGACAGCTATTTGGAGGCCCTGTCATACTGCAACAAACTCTGCCTTATTTTTACTCGCTATCTTGTAACTTTCTGCATAAATACACCGGGTGTTAGCCTAGGGATCTCAGAAGAGGCCACCTAGCCCTGCCTCGCTATGGTTTCCTTTGGAAGCCCCATGAAAGTTACGTTTCTTAAATCCTTCTTCCGGGGGGGTGAAATGGGATCTGGAGGTCATACTCACACTACTTGTCTTCCATGCTTTAGTAGCAATCATCCTCGGGGCTAAATTGAGTTTTGTAGGATTCAGGGTTCTTGGGGAGGCACTTGCCAATCCCCTTTATGCCATGTCTCTGCAAGGATTATTTCCCTTATATTTTGGACTATGTCATCCCATACTTTCTCATGTGATGTTGCTTTATTCTTGAAAATTCTATGGTTTCCCTCCTTGCAGATCGCTTAGAGAGTGAATCCTAGAGCTGGACCCCATGCCCGATTTGCTACAGGGCTTGAATATATATGGTTCTGCCATAAGAGAATTGTTCCTTTAATTCTCTCTTCTTATCTGTCTATTATTTTGAAAACTCCTTGCATTTGCCTTCGCTTCTGCTCCGCAAACTAGCATGTGTTGAGGATATGCTCCATATCTTCCCTATGTTGATGGCATAGCTAGAAAAAGGAGAGTCTGTCACAACCCTTTACACATAAATATACATAGTAAAAAAAATATATTTATGGTCTGAATATTAAAACTCATACCATACATATGAGCTGATACACCATATATTACCACCATGTATATTCTCACGCGCTTCATCTAATTGTCATTTAGTCAATCATTATGCTATGCATGGTTCACCATAATAAACTGTTATTAACTCGTTGATTGACATTGGTTTCGTTGTTTGCATTATGGTGTTAAGCGATAACATAACTTTGATGTAACATGTATGTTGACTTCTGAGCCTAACCCCTAAACCCTCCCCCAGCATATGGAGTATTTAATGGGCTCGAGGTTTGGAGGTCCAATTGTAGATTTGCGCAGGCTCAACTCACCTACCGCATTGGTTGTATCGGCTCACAGTTGGCCAGGTGACATGGCCTGTACACACAGCCATGTGACACCTCGACCTTGGGATCCTCGGCCTTCCCGCCTCTTCTTCCCGCTTCATCTGAACGGTCGAGATCTATTTTGGCGATCGAAGGGTGGAAATACTTTCAAGGGTTTCAAGTCACTACTTAACCTCCGTGGGCCAAGGTCGGGGTTCATTTGTTTGCATTGCTTTGTCGGTTCAGCTCTCTGCCGAGACTTTGGTTCAATCTTCCCAGACTTACAGTTACCACCTGCAACCTCTCCAGAGGCCGTGAAGGGCCCAGCTCCGGATTTCCTCAGGTAACTTACGCTCTTGTGATTAATGGATAACATTCTTGTTATTTCACCGTAATGTTATGGTTCATTTAATGTGTGCCTTTCTGCTGTTGGGCGAGCACAGGTGGAGCTGCTTAACCCGTTCATGGCGTCGAGGTGATGGTCTCGACAGCCCAACCTTCTCGGCGAACACAGGTCGGTTCTCAGTAATGTTTTCTTGTTTTCCTTTATGCGAGCTCAGAACCTATCATTTCTGAGTGGTGCTCCCATGTTTTGCTTTCAGACCGCCGAGGGTTTGCCGGTTCTGTGCTTGAGTTCAATGAGGTATTCCCCAAGAGAACCCTCATGGTTGCCTTATGAACTATAGGCTAGTTGTTTTAGATTTTTGACTGGAAGTTCTGTTCCAGACGGAACCCATGTATCATTTTTCTTTGTTTCTTCATGAACTAAAGTGGTTTTTACACGGCCGGACTTGGGTCTTTTAATCTTTTGTGTAACTTCCAGCATCGGCCTAGCCGTAAGCTCACATTGAAGTTGGCGGAACCAGGTTCCTTTGTTTTAGTCCTGCCTCTATTTTTTTTGCTGTATATGCATACTGTTTCCTTATCAGAGGTACACTGTTGTATTGTTTTAATTGACGACATAAGCAGAAACTTGCCATTCTGTTCAAGCCCTCCGACGGCATAAACTTTTCGTTTGGATTATATCTAAGGATATTCGTCTAATGTATATTCATTTTGCTTATTGGAACTAAATGTCGTTGCCATTATACTTGTTCTGTATACTTAAACGTTGTATATCTCAGCGCTGCTAGAACTCGTGTTTTCATTTTATTTATATACAGTTGACTCTTATGTAACAGGTTCAGATACATGCATGCGATTCTAAACCTTTTAGCTTTGCTATTGATGCTCTCAATATATATATGATGATACTTCCGCTCTGTTTTCTTTATATTATGAATATCGAAATATACAGAAGTATGAGGGTTTATACGAAGTATGAGGGTTTGATCCGCCATTCATCGTTCCTCATTTGAACTAGTTTCGCTGTTCTTTTTTTGTGGAAAAGCTACGGTTAAACTCGCACTGGTTACACTCAAGGACAGAGTCCCATATAGCTGTAGGATGTTTCTCTGTGTAACTATGTAGTTGTTTCGTGTTTCATCTACCATGTATATATGTATATTTTGGCATGCTCTTTCTTGTACTGTCTCAGCAATTGTAGTCCGGCTACTGCTGTGACCTCTTTCCAAGCGCTGGGGTTCCAGGCTCGAATTTCATAGTTCATAATATGTAACGATAATTTATGTTTCAGATATTTCGGTATAAGTTTTCTGATATAGTTTTCCTGAGCATGTAATACCTTGGTTATTTCTGCCTGTTTCGTGCCATACTCTACACCCTTAACAGACATTGGATAATTTAACCTAGGCAGTTAATAAACTAATTTTGGCATTGCAGAAGCTAACTCAGGGTTCTATAATCTAGCCCTCTGTACTTTTAATAACCGCCAGTTAGTTTTTCAACCAGGTTTATCAGCAGATAGCCTATTCCTTTAACTAACACCACATTTATGCGGATTCCAAGTACATAGTAACAGTTCTAAGAAACTATAACATTTCTTGTTTAACTACTGTGGTCATTTATAAGTCTCCTTTTTAATGCAAAAAGGACTCTGAGGTTAGAATCCGTACCTGATTCGCTAGAGTCACATTTAGATACTCGAGCAAGTCACCTGTGCTTCGAGTCTGCTCATCCACCCAGCCATGAGATCCATCTTCCTGACGGAATTCTCTCCCCCTAGCTATCTTGCAGGACTCAAGCCCTCAACAAGATCTAAGCACCTAGTGCCTGGTTATCTGGTCCTTACCAGACTTAACCAATTTCCTCAGTATATCCTCTTTTCCTTTTTCCTTTTCTCTCCCGAAAAGAATTACTTCTGTCTGTCCCCAACAGCACAGAACTCCCCCCCTACACCCAGGACTTTTCCTATTTGGGAGGGCAATTTAAATCAATTATTACAACTTCTTTCCTTTCTTTGAAATACACCTCCCAGAGGCTGCCAGCATTTCAAGAAAATATTTCATTTATTTAATAATGTAGTTCATCACAGTTTTGTTTCTTTTAACATAAACAACAACTACTACTATATTGTCTTTTTACCACAGTAAAATCCACATTTACATTCTACTGGGGGCATTACATCTCCCCCTCCTGTGATTGGACATCGTCCCGATGTCCGTTTCCCTTAAACAAATTCGGGTAAGCTTTTTTAAGGAGTTCCTCATCCTCCCAAGTGGCCTCTTCAGGTCCATAATGCTGCCACTACACCTTAGCTTGGATAATAGCCCATTTCCGCAGCTGCACTTCTCTCCGGTCGAGAATGGTCAGTGGTTCGACCAGAACCTCGCCTTCCGGCTTGACCTGCGAAAGCAACAGATTTATTTATTCCTTGTTTAAGGATAAAGCTTATTCATAATGACCAAATTTAATTCTTACCCGAACATCCTGCCATTGAATCACATGTTTAGGATCATAGACGTATTTTTTTAATACGGAAACATGAAAAACATTGTGAATCTTAATATGGCTTGGTAGGGCAAGCTAATAAGCTACTGGCCCCACTCTTGCCAGAATTTGGAAAGGTCCAAAATAGCGTGGTGCCAGCTTGGCACACCCACTCCAATGCAAGGTACTTCTTCTGGTTTGGATTCTTACGAAAACATGGTCTCCGACCTGGAATTCTTTGAACCTTCTCTTTCGGTCTGCAAAACTTTTTTGTCTGTCTTGAGCAGCCTTTAAATTGTTATGCACCTTCTTCACCATGTCTTCCATTTCTTTGAGCATATCCGGGCCCAATCTTAATCTATCTTCAGGTCCACCCCAACTTGAGGGTGTGTGGCACTTCCGCCCATACAGAACCTCAAAGGGACCCAACTGTGTTGATGTATGATACCCGTTATTATACGCGAATTCAACCAGATGGAGGTATTCCTCCCACTGGGTTGGCCGCATCATAACACATGCTCTCAGCATGTCCTCCACCACCTGGTTTACCCGCTCTGTTTGCCCATCGGTCTGGGGATGATAGGCTGTACTAAAGTTCAGTTGTGTCCCCAGTTCTGCAAACAATGTCCTCCAAAAGTCTGATGTGAACTTAACATCACTATCCGAGATTATTACCTTTGGAAGTCCATGCAACTTGAACACATTTTGCATGAAGATATGAGCAATTTGCACATCTTTATACGTGGATTGAACCGGTATGAAGTGTGCTGCCTTACTTAACTTATCCACTACTACCATAATGGAATCATTATTTTTCCTTGTTCGAGGCAACCCGGTTATAAAGTCCATGGAAATGATCTCCCATTTCCATTTCAGAATGGGTAAGGGTTGTAGCAACCCTGCTGGATGCGTATGCTCTGCTTTAATCTACTGGCATTCTAGACACTGCGCTAGATATTCAGCTACCTCTTTCTTCATTTTTGGCCAATAGTATTCCTTCCGAAGTGCGACAATCATTTTCTGGTACCCTGGATGCCCGGTGTAATGGCTGGTATGGAATTCGTCTAGAATCAATTTTCTAAGATTATTTTCATTGGGCACGTACAGCCTTTTATGAAAATACAACATTCCGGCATCATCTAACTCGTATCCTTGTTGTACTTCCTTATCAGAAAGCTGCTGTATTTGTTGTTTAATTCGCTGATATACAGCATCTTGATCAGCTGCTAATTTTATTTTCTCAAGTAAGGTACTCTGCCATTTACTGACCGAAAGTCTGCACACACATTGCACCTTTCGGCTCAATGCATCAGCCACTCGATTCTCCTTTCCCTTCAAATGCTTAATTTCAAAATCAAACCCACTTAAGAAATCTGCCCAACGAGCTTGTCTCGTATTCAAGGTGGGTTGACTGAAATAGTTCGTCAAACTGTGATGGTCTGTCAACAACATAAATTTTCTTCCTAACAGGTAATGTCTCCACATTTTCAACGCATGAATAACAGCCGCCAATTCCAAGTCGTAAGCGGAGTATTTTTGTTCATGTTCCTTCAATTTCCTTCATTCATATGCAATCACTCTTCCTTCTTGCATCAACACTCCCCCCACACCTTCTTTACTTGCATCAGTACAGACCACGTAATCCTTATTAGGATCAGCTATACTCAAGATAGGTGTTGTGGTGAGTAAGTGTTTGAGCTGTTCAAAACTCCGCTGACATTCTGAGGTCCACTTAAATACCTTCCCCTTCTTTTGTAAAGAGGTGATAGGGTATGCTACCCTTGAAAAGCCTTCTACAAACCTTCTATAATAACCTGCTAGCCCCATAAAGGATCTGATATCTGCCACGTCCTTTGGTATAGGCCACTCCATTATAGTTCTGATTTTTTCAGGGTCTACTGCAATTCCTTCCTTTGTGATCACATGGCCTAAGTATTGTATTTCCTCCTTGAACAAATCACACTTACTAAACTTTGCATATAACTGATGTTCCCGCAAAGTTTGCAACACCACTCTAAGATGTTCTTCATGCTCCTTTCTCGATCGGGAGTAAATCAGAATGTCGTCTATGAAGATTAGCACAAACTTATCTAAGAATTTGTGAAACACACTGTTCATCAAACACATGAAGGTAGCAGGTGCATTGGTCAAACCAAAAGGTAGCACCACGAACTCGTAGTGTCCATACCGCGTTCTGAAAGCTGTTTTAGCGATATCCTCCTCCTTAATTCTGATCTGATGATAACCAGATCGCAGATCGATCTTAGAGAATACTGTTGCTCCCTTTACCTGATCAAAAAGTTCATCGATCTGAGGTAAGGGATATTTATTCTTGATCGTGTGCTTATTCAGCTGACGATAATCAATACACATCCGGAAGGTTCCATCTTTCTTTTTGACAAATAACATTGGGGCTCCCCAGGGTGATATGCTGGGACGGATGTAATTCTTGTCTAACAGCTCCTGCAGTTGCATTTTTAATTCTGTTAGTTCTGGTACGCTCATTCGGTAAGGTGCCCGTGACACGGGTGCCGCTCCCGGAATCAGTTCAATGGTGAAGTCCACATCTCTTTTAGGTGGTAGTCCTCGTACTTCTTCAGGAAAAACATCTACAAACTCTTGTACCACTGGAATGTTGCCCAGCATGGCAGTTTTATCCTTCTGATTTGCGTAACCCACCTGAATAGCATAAATTTGACACTTCTTCTTGATGCATTTAGCTAACTGAGATGCAGTAATAGGCCGAATCTGTATGAGATGTTTGATTCCTTGTAACTCCTGCTGCTCTCCATGATCATCCTTATAATAGATAGTTTTCGTCTTGCAATTCACTAATGACCAGTGTTTTTCCAGCCAATCCATCCCAATCAGGACGTCATATGAACCCAATGGTAGTATGTTTAAGTCTGCCACTATTGGCTTCCCTGCTATGGTTAAAGAGCAATTATTTATTTTGGCCAAGACTCGCCTCTTGGGTCCTGTAGCTAATTGGACCAGCCATGGATTTCTGAATTTCTCAGATTGTAACTTACACTGCTCTACTATCTTTGGGCTAACATAACTTAGAGTAGCTCCTGGATCAATAAGAACAGCTAAAGAAAGGTTTGAGATTTTACCTTCAAATTCAACCATAGATGGCTGGTACTCCGCTTGGTGGTCCTCCAAGGCTGCATTAATTCTGGGTACACTACGTGCCACGTCCCCAACGGTCGATGCTTCATGAATTTGGGATATCTGGTCCGTCCCCTTTCGCTGCGGGCAGTTTTTGACATAGTGAGGTCCTCCACAACCCCAGCATTGAACTGGAGGTCTGGTCATCCCTTCACTTTCTGGCCTAACAGGCTGTTCACTTACTCTAGATTCACTTGCTGGCTTAGCTCGGGACGCACTTCTTGCTACAGATCTACTGTTAAATCATTTACTAGCTCCCTTACTTCCATTGTTGCGACCTCCCTTGTTGTTTCCAGCCATCTGACTACTCTTTTTCTCATTCCATCTTTTGTTTGAAGTATCCCCCTTCTGTTTATTCTGCTGGTAGCAGATCCTTTCTTTTCGAATGGCTTCATCCATGGTCCTAGGATTGTCAAACTCAATCCGCTCTCTTATATATGAAGGTAAGCTACTCACAAACCTTTGAACCTTGGCTTTCTCCTCCTTGATATAAGGTACATAGCGTAGCAGAGAGGTAAAGCGGTTAATGAACTCATCCATAGTCTGTTGCCCCAGTCTTAAATCATGGAACTCTCTCGCTTTCTCATCGTAGAAACGATCAGTTAGGTACCTTTCTTTGAAGTATTTCTGAAACTTCTCCCAAGTAATGGTTCATTCGCTGACCCCCTTAACAATCTTGATTTTGTCCCACCACAAGGTTGCCTTACCTTGTAGCTGGAAAATAGCCTGTCTCGCTTTCAAGTTTTGATCATATTCATACAACTGAAAATATTTATTCATATTTATTAACCATGCTTCTGCTGCCTCTTCCTGTTCGCCATCGAAATGTGGGGGTTTAATCTTCCGGAATTCTCCCTGCAGCTCCATTTTCTGACGTTTTGAGGTTTGTTGTTGTGGTACATTGTCAGAATGATCCTCTTTGCCTTCTGAATTTTCAGGTACATTCTGAAAGTCTTGCTCCTCTGTCACCCTCTGCTGTTCCGCGCTGGGGTTAGATGAAGGTGGATTCTGCCTGTCCGACAAACTCTTCAGAATTCTTTCTTGTTCTACTATTAAACGTGTGTTGTCTTCTCGCAAACGTGCCATCTCATTTTTCAACTCCTGAACAGTTTCTAGTATTGCAAGGTTGGTACTTCGTGTTGCCTCACCCAACTGTACCCATAGTTCTGGATTTTCCTGAGGGTTACTGCCGTCTCCTTGCATTTCGTTACTTTTCCCTTTTTCTTTAGCTTGACTGCTAGCTTGTTATAGTTTTGTGTGTCACCCCTTCATAACAGAACAACAGTTAAATAATTTTATCAGTTTTTCATGTAAATATACATGGTGTATTCTCCTGCACAGTGAAACATGTCGTGTTGAGGCCACAGTGTTGTAACTGGGCTCTGATACCAATTTGTCACAACCCTTTCAACATAAATATACATAGTAAAAAAAAATTTTTTATGGTCTGAATATTAAAACTCATACCATACATATGAGCTGATACACCATATATTACCACCATGTATATTCTCACGCGCTTCATCTAATTGTCATTTAGTCAATCATTATGCTATGCATGGTTCACCATAATAAACTGTTATTAACTCGTTGATTGACATTGGTTTCGTTGTTTGCATTATGGTGTTAAGCGATAACATAACTTTGATGTAACATGTATGTTGACTTCTGAGCCTAACCCCTAAACCCTCCCCCAGCATACGAAGTATTTAATGGGCTCGGGGTTTGGAGGTCCGGCTATAGATTTGGGCAGGCTCAACTCACCTACCGCATTGGTTGTATCGGCTCACAGCTGGCCAGGTGACATGGCCTGTACACACAGCCATGTGACACCTCGGCCTTGGGATACTCAGCCTTCCCGCCTCTTCTTCCCGCTTCATTTGAACGGTCAAGATCTATTTTGGCGATCGAAGGGTGGAAATACTTCCAAGGGTTTCAAGTCACTACTTAACCTCCGTGGGCCAAGGTCGGGGTTCATTTGTTTGCATTGCTTTGTCGGTTCAGCTCTCTGCCGAGACTTTGGTTCAATCTTCCCAGACTTACAGTTACCACCTGCAACCTCTCCAGAGGCCATGAAGGGCCCAGCTCCGGATTTGCTTAGGTAACTTACACTCTTGTGATTAATGGATAACATTCTTGTTATTTCACCGTAATGTTATGGTTGATTTAATGTGTGCCTTTCTGCTGTTGGGCGAGCACAGGTGGAGCTGCTTAACCCGTTCATGGCGTCGAGGTGATGGTCTCGACAGCCCAACCTTCTCGGCGGACACAGGTCGGTTCTCAGTAATGTTTGCTTGTTTTCCTTTATGCGAGCTCAGAACCTATCGTTTCTTAGTGTTGCTCCCATGTTTTGCTTTTAGACCACCGAGGGTTTACCGGTTCTGTGCTTGAGTTCAATGAGGTATTCCCCAAGAGAACCCTCATGGTTGCCTTATGAACTATAGGCTAGTTGTTTTAGAGTTTTGACTGGAAGTTCTTTTCCAGACGGAACCCATGTATCATTTTTCTTTGTTTCTTCATGAACTAAAGTGGTTTTTACGTGGCCGGACTTGGGTCTTTTAATCTTTTGTGTAACTTCTAGCATCAGCTTGGCCGTAAGCTCACATTGAAGTTGGTGGAACCACGTTCCTTTGTTTTAGTACTGCCTCTATTTTTTTTGCTGTATATGCATACTGTTTCCTTATCAGAGGTACACTGCTGTATTGTTTTAATTGACGACATAAGCAGAAACTTGTCATTCTGTTCAAGCCCTCCGACAGCATAAACTTTTCGTTTTGGATTATATCTAAGGATATTCGTCTAATGTATATTCATTTTGCTTATTGGAACTAAATGTCGTTGCCATTATACTTGTTATGTATACTTAAACGCTGTATATCTCAGCGCTACTAGAACTCGTGTTTTCATTTTATTTATATACAGTTGACTCTTATGTAACAAGTTCAGATACATGCATGCGATTCTAAACCTTTTAGCTTTGCTATTGATGCTCTCAATATATATATGATGATACTTCCGCTCTGTTTTCTTTAGATTATGAATATCGAAATATACAGAAGTATGAGGGTTTATACGAAGTATGAGGGTTTGATCCGCCATTCATCGTTCCTCATTTGAACTAGTTTCGCTGTTCTTTTTTTGTGGAAAAGCTACGGTTAAACTCGCACTGGTTACACTCAGGGACAGAGTCCCATATAGCTGTAGGATGTTTCTCTGTGTGACTATGTAGCTGTTTCGTGTTTCATCTACCATGTATATATGTATATTTTGGCATGCTCTTTCTTGTACTGTCTCAGCAACTGTAGTCCGGCTACTGCCGTGACCTCTTTCCAAGCGTTGGGGTTCCAGGCTCGAATTTCATAGTTCATAATATGTAACGATAATTTATGTTTTAGATATTTCGGTATAAGTTTTCTGATATAGTTTTCCTGAGCATGTAATACCTTGGTTATTTATGCCTGTTTCGTGCCATACTCTGCACCCTTAACAGACATTGGATAATTTAACCTAGGTAGTTAATAAACTAATTCTGGCATTGTAGAAGCTAACTCAGGGTTCTATAATCTAGCCCTCTGTACTTTTAATAACCGCCAGTTAGTTTTTCAACCAGGTCTATCAGCAGATAGCCTATTCCTTTAACTAACATCACATTTATGCGGATTCCAAGTACATTGTAACAGTTCTAAGAAACTATAAGATTTCTTGTTTAACTACTGTGGTCATTTATAAGTCTCTTTTTTAATGCAAAAAGGACTTTGAGGTTAGAATCCGTACCTGATTCGCCAGAGTCACATTTAGATACTCGAGCAAGTCACCTGTGCTTCGAGTCTGCTCGTCCACCCAGCCATGAGATCCATCTTCCTGACGGAATTCTCTCCCCCGAGCTATCTTGCAGGCCTCAAGCCCTCAACAAGATCTAAGCACCTAGTGCCTGGTTATCTGGTCCTTACCAGACTTAACCAATTTCCTCAGTATATCCTCTTTTCCTTTTTCCTTTTCTCTCCCGAAAAGAATTACTTCTGTCTGTCCCCAACAGCACAGAGCTTCCCCCCTACACCCAGGACTTTTCCTGTTTGGGAGGGCAGTTTAAATCAGTTATTACAACTGCTTTCCTTTCTTTGAAATACACCTCCCAGAGGCTGCGAGCATTTCAAGAAAATATTTCATTTATTTAATAATGTAGTTCATCACAGTTTTGTTTCTTTTAACATAAACAACAACTACTACTATATTGTCTTTTTACCACAGTAAAATCCACATTTACATTCTACTGGGGCCATTACAGAGTCCCTGAAAGCCTCTTTTCTGCAATCGGTCCCAGGTCAAGATGCGTCCTTTACAAACCATCCAAGGGAAGTGAGTTACCTTGGGCCACCAACCTCCCTTCCAGATCTTTTTCCATATGATATCTTTCCCTTCCTGATCTTGTGTTACTTGTATGTCGTAGGCTTCATTTATAGTAAAGGTTCCTTTGGTGGTGTGACCCTATCTCAAAATGTCAGGGTCCTGGCGAATCGTTATCTACCTTGTCCTTAGTTCTTTATCTAGATTTTCCCATTGTTTTGTTTCAATTCCCTGTTTCCATTCTTCCTTTATCTTCCATCTCCTCCAACTTTCCATTCCTTTCTCTTCCTTCAGTATTGTTCCACCTCATGCTTATTCATGTCCCTAGTGTACTAATATATATCCCTAAGCTCATGTCTCTCTATCATTTTTCCTCTTTGTTGCCACGATTTTGTATTGTGAACCTTCGAGAAGGCATGATGATGAATAAGGTGCCTGTTGCAGGCTGCCAAATTGCACACTGTCGATCCTTTTGGGGGATCTTGATATCTTAGGATATCCTCAATTCTCACCAACATTTTATACTTCCATGTCCAGCTTTGTTTCCATGGATCTAATCCCTCGCCCATGGTTTGGTTCTGGATGTAGGGGTCTCTAAAACCTAGCCTGCCATCCACTTTCTTTTTTATCAGGCCTTTCCACGATACCAATGCCCATTTCCTTATCTGTTGGGCTCTAGCCCACATGATTTTTTTTTAAGATATCCACCATTTTGGAACACGCTCCTTTTCGAGCAGCAATTCCAGAGAATTGGTATATTGGTATCGACTGTAGCACTTCTTTGAGAAGCACTATTATGCGAAATATGTTTAGAGATCTGAAAGTACAACAATTGAGCTTTCCTTGAAGTTTATGGATGACGTCCTGCTAACAAGGATTTCTTAGAGGATTATCAGAGAGGGGCATACGTAAGCATTTGGATGACAAATTTCTAGTACTGAACCCTAGGATTGTAGCTAGATAGTTCTTGACCTTCCCTTGGGTATTGAAGAAAAAATGCAGAATTTTTCATTATTTATCATAGTCCTTGATGCGCCCATAAAGGTGTTTAAAATGTCTCTAATGCTCTGGGCTTCCCTCCGGGTGACTTGACAGAAAAATACATTCCCGTGATAAATGAAGGTTGTAACTCCAAGTGAAAACCAAAAATACTTAGTGTGATTTACTCATCACTAAGAAAACGCAAAAAACTTAGTGCGATTTAAGCATCACTATGAAAACACAAAGGTAAAAGACTTAGTGCGATTTAAGCATCACTATGACAACACAAAAGACTGAGTCAGTGGGGTTGCATTGTAAATGTCTGAAAAACTAGTTTTCACACCCACCAATATTTTCTCCATGATTTTCTCCTCCTCACTACCTCTCACAGTTTCACCCTCTCTAACTCTCTCTCACACCCAAATGACTTTTACATTCATACTTATCTCCACATACAAATTTGACATTAATACATTATAAAGCAAATAATAATACACAAGGAGTTTATACAAAATAAATGGTTTTTTGAACTTGGTATTGTGGAGTGTGAGAAAAGCGGCAGTTCATACTTATCTCCACATACAAATTTGACATTAATACATTATAGAGCAAATAATAATACACAAGGAGTTTATACAAAATAAATGGTTTTTTGAACTTGGTGTTGTGGAGTGTGAGAAAAGCGGCAGAGTAAATATTTGTCCATATCTATTTGCAAAATTTATTAAATACCTTAAATTCTCTGCTTTGGGGTGGAATGGTCAGTGAAGTAAATATTTGCCCATATTTATTTACCAAAATTTATTAAATGCATTAAATTCTGTTGCTTTGGCTCTCGCTTCAGTACTTTCGCCTTCAAAAAAATCGCAAGGGAGGAGTAATTCACTGAGCAACTATAGTTTGTAAATGTATTTAAATCGGTGGTTAGGATTCATATTTCCAACAATCAAATGTGTTACAGAATTTCTTTACGCACGTCTATTACTGTTTATTTACTGCACCTTTTGTCCATTTTACGACTTGCATCTTAATGATGAATATGTCGGATATTGAAATCTACTACATATTTGGCAGCTTTGCGCGTTGGTCAAACGATCGTTGATATATTTGTCTTGTTGTTTTCTTTTACACTTTACGGGTCAGAATATGTCAGAAAGAAAAGACTCGGAATTCACTCAGCGCGGGTGTGCACATTTATTTACTTATGCTTTTCCAATTTTTTGGTGGGGAACTTCCAGAAAAACCTCGAGGGTTATTTTCAATTGTACAGTTGGCATTGTTAACTTTTTAATTTGGAGTTGTCTATAATGTGTTTTTTGGAGATTCAATGGAATCTGGCCAAAGAAATCGAGGTTAAATCTTGATTTGTTGCCGTTAAAATGGTTTTTTAACTGCATATTTGGATTCAGCACCCTGAGAAACCACTAGAACACTTTGATTGTGCATGAACTAGCTATCAAACTTGCCATTTCAATAAATTGCTGCCGGATTTTGACCGAAAAAACCCATCAGAAAATCTTTCAAAAAATCACATTATAAACACCTGCATTTTATTTTAGGGCTGCGAAAAGTGTAAAAAAATCTTTTACCGTTACTGAAGAAACAATCGTATGAAAAGTCCTTCCAGACAGTTAGTTTGGACGTGTGTCGCTAATATGTCATTAGTCTTCGAATATTTGTGATGGATAATGCACATACACACCGTAGAGTATATCCAAGACATATACTATCGGTTCATTCTCTAAATTTGTACACGTATCTCATTTCTTCAATAGCACTGATACGTGATACTATTACCCACACCCAAGATTGTTAGGTTTTACTAGGAAATACTTTTCGAGGTTTTCGCAATGTAATAAGCACATTTTATTGACGTTCTCGCAATGTAATAAACACTGAAAACTAAGAGATAAGTCGTCCTATCCAACTTTGCTATCATGCATTCACAAGGGTTTAGGGGTTGGGTAACAAGGGTTTAGTGGTTGGGTTGCATCGTTTCCAAGACTCTTCGTCCTAAATTACGATGATGAACATTTAAGAGAAGAGGACCTAGGTACGTTTTCTAGATTTAGGTGTAGTTTGGATATTTTTTATTAGAATTTCGGGAGGGTCAAAAGTAGTTAGAATTTGGGCAAAAAATTTTAAAAATTCTTGTAGGTCAGTGTTTGTATGGTATTTTTAATGGTGGAAATAGATTCAGCACCATCAAAACATCTAAGACACCTAAAATTTTGATATATAATAACTATAACTTGGATTTACAAAAATCCTTACCAAATTTTCTATAAATATGACTAGAATTTCCATAATTTTCCCAACTTCTCACCTCCTCTTTATACTACGCATTTCCCATTGGTTTGAAAAAAACCGTATTATTGCTTCATGGACTGGCAGGATGAACCGTCATTAGGGTGGCGAGGCAACCCTATCCCGATTGCAGATTATAAAAACCTAATTACATGGCGTCTCGGGCCCACCTTTCCATCTCCGTTTATATAGACGGCGTCGTTTTTAATTACCAAAATTAATTATTAAAAAAATGGACGTGCATACATGGAACATACAATCGAATTGTACATACATGAAATATACGTCTGCCACGGTTTTGACCGTTGGATACCATGGCATTACAATTACCATCACATAGTCATCCATCGAGCATTTCACAGTGAATTCAAGACGCAACCCCCGCCATTTGAAATTTAAAATTTGAATTTTGAAAACTATAAACAGGGCCTTCCATGAATTCTGGAGAACCGTCTTTTCTGCACTTTGTTTCTTCATAGGCATTTTACTCGGTGTTTTTTTAATTGTTGGTATTTCTTGGGGTGATATTTGTTGTTTTTCTTTTCAAAAGGTCATCTTGAATTCACTTCTCCACTTTTAAAAAAGAGTATATTAATTTTTAAATTAAGTAAATCAGTTTTAAGAAAGTAAGTAAATAAATACAGTAATTCTAATTGAAATGAATGGATACAATAACTCTGTATATTACTTTTTAAATTAAGTAAATCAGTTTTAAGAAAGTAAGTAAATAAATACAGTAATTCTAATTGAAATGAATGGATACAATAACTCTGACCATTTAATTAATAGTAAAGTTATTTTTCTCACTAAAATTAAAATATTTGAAATAGGAAAAGTTAAGATGGTAATGGCCTATATAATTTAATCTTTTCCTTTATAATTTCATTCAATCAACTATGAAAAATACTTTGGTCTATTTTTTATTTTTATTTTTAATGAATAAAGATATTGTTATTTTCTTTATTCTAAAAAAACATAATTTTATAATACCTATGATCAATATCAATATGTATAAATATTAAGTTTAATAAAAAGAAATTATTACTACTTTATTGTGTTTTATATTTTAGAGTTGTATATTAATTTCACATATTTTACACAACAACCTATTATTTAAGAAAAAAATATTAATACTAACGATAAATAAATAAGTGTAATATGTAATATTTTATTTTAATGCGTTTAAAAATTAAGATTAAAATATATATTATTTTTTATTTAATTATAAAGGCTTATTCTAAATTATAAAATAGACTTTTTCACTGTGTAAAATAATTTAAAAAAAGAATGTGATTTTTTCTTTTTTGTTTAGAATGTATTTTTCGATGCTTAAATGGATTTAGCATCCTAAAAAACATAAAGACACTCCAATTAGCTTTTAAAAATATCTATCTGATTTTGATTAAAATTAACCATAAAACATATCTATTTGCTCTATAAGTTAGACTAAGCCATTTATTAATTTTATTTACTTATTCAATTTATTAATGTTAATTAAAATAAATAATTCAATTTTATATACTCATTTATTAATTTTAACTAAAATAAATTATTCCGTGGTTCCAAATTTGTCCTTAGTAACCGCAACTACCGCTCATGAGCACCAAATTGAGAAAGCTTATCCCTAAGAAAGAAGTAAGTGACAAAGAAATTGTATTTTCCACCTCCCAATTCTCCGCGAGTTGGGGAAAAGTGGAGAAAAAGAGTAGAAAAACATAGTTTTGTCTTATTTCTATGTGAGTTTTTCTTTTTAAGATATGAAATAAGGATAGTTTGCTTTGAATGCTTACTAACATCTACAACATGTAATTTTGTTCTTTTAAATAAATTTACTATTTTTCCTTTACTAAAAAAATTAAAATGAATAATTATAAAATAATAATGTAATTTTGTGTATTTTAATTAAATTTTAAAATTTGTATAATACTTTTTTTCATTTTTTCTTTTTAATAAAATAAAAAATAAAATATTTATTTTATTTATTTTTATATAAATATTAAATTTGTATTTATTATAATAATTAACATTATAATTTTCAGCCTAAATCAATTCATATTTATTTTAAATTTTAATTTTAAAATATTTATAAAAATTAATAAATTTTATAAAAAATAGACATAAATATTTGATAAATTTTCGATTTAAATATTTAGTTATTATTTACCAATTAATTTAGTGTGAATAACTTAATTTAAATGATAAAATCAATATATTGGTATTATAATTCATTTTAAACTTTTAATTATCAAGTATTTATTGAGATGAAATAAATTAGCAAAAATGAATTTATATGAATATTTGGTAAATTTAGGTTAAATATATTTATGTGAGTTCATATATTTTCATCGAACTAATTTAATGTTGGTAATTCATTTTAAATGATAGAATAATTAAAATTAATGTTTTGAATTATTTTCATTTTATTATTGTAAAAATAGATGAAATGAATTATTTTATATTATACCAATTTATTATTTTTTATTTTGTGAAGTGAATTCTATTAACTTTGGAAATTAGAGATTATGTCAAGGATTACAATAACTCATATTGATCTATCACAAGGGAGATTAAACCATATCAAAAAAATGAATGTACTCTTGAAAGCGACAAGCCACATAACTGGAAACAAATTTTTAAACATCATTAAATAACTTAAATAAGGATAGTAGCATATTTTTCTTTGTAAAAAACCAACTACAAAAGTGGAACTATGAGGAAGAATCATTAAACAAAAATAAATCAAGATAGTAATGTATTTTTCCTTGCAAAAAACCAACTACAAAAGTAGAACCATAAGGCAGAATCATAACAAAGTCAAGTAAGGGGTTCATAATTAGAGCCCACCATTCGGATAGGAGTTATTGGATCTGCAAGAGGTATATCAATTGTTGGTCAAATGTTGAGATGGTGTTCTATCCTTGCCAGCCTATGGTCCATATTCTTCATCCCGCTATTAGAATCTTTCAAGTGCCGATGCTTGTGATCTAAGGATTGTAGCAAATTCTTCTGAGACTCATGGAAATCCTATACAGCTAATACAAGTCTATTGTCTGCATATATTTCTTAAATCTTCCTCACATATGTGTCGTATCAGGGATCCAATTTTTCCATTCTACCAACACTTTAGTATCCAAGGGGGAAGCTTTGTGGGAAGAGGCTTCCCCACTAGTCGAAGCCATTTCCTCTTACACATGAACATGTATCTAGTCCCTATATTTGGTTGTGAAACTATTAGTTCAGTGATGTAGACATAGATTTACTTTACTGGAATGTTCCTCATAATAAGCATCCTATTAGCTTACTTGAGCTCTTTGTCTAGGAATGGCAAAGGAAACACCTGGAGCCTAGGCTATGGAAAATAATCTACTATGATAAAAAAAAATCTCTCCAATAGCCACCTTGGATTGGCCAAAACATCTGAGGTAAATAACCTGAAATGCCATAGGGGAGGCACCCTTTCCAGCTCAGCAAACACCCCCCATCGTAACTTTAATACTCCACCCCTACTAACTCCTTGTTTCCATGCAACAAAAAGTTCACAAAGCCGCTAGTTAAAACAGGTTGACGCCAAAGAAAATATTTCAAATAAAAGATACAACTACCATCGAACCCATGTTGACACTTGAAATCTAGTTGACTAATGAAAACCCAAGGAGTCTCATAACAACATATACCACCATTTACCAAGGACACTCTTAAACCATAGCCTATGGCCTTGAGTCTTGGTTATATTCACTACATCAACAAGAAAACACTAGCACCCGAGATTAAAACAACCCCAAGAAACTTCAGGATACATATGGCAGCGATCATCCCTAGAAAAAATAACCCTCCAATTACAAATCACTAGAAGATGAACAATAAATCTAAAAATACCAACCACCACCATAGTCTAGGAAATAGGGAATGAGACGCCCAAAATAACTTCTAAATACAATAGACATAAGACATAACCAGAAGGAGGACTCCAATCATGAGGATAACTATTACATGAAGTGGAAATAGAAAGGATCCATCATAATTTCCTGAGTTGAACAACAAAAATCAAAATTGTTAGACTTTAAGCTTCTGTAGTAGATTTTTGGAAAATTATGATCCAGATTATCCATAGTTTTATGTTCAATATGTCAACGTTTCGAACCCCAAAGGGGGTCCATCATCAGGACAAAAAATGATAGATTATGAATGATAGATCAATTGAGAGAAGAATCTTTTGACTAGAACAGATAAATAAATTCATTTGTTCTGATCGGAAGATTCTTCTCTCAATCGATCTATCATTCATAATCTATCATTTTTTGTCCTGATGATGGACCCCCTTTGGGGTTCGAAACGTTGACATATTGAACATAAAACTGCGGATAATCCAGATCATAATTTTCCAAAAATCAGAATTATTTCCAACTTTTCCATGTGGGAGTTTGACAGTCTACTCTTTAGGAATTTAATGTGGTGATTCCTTAATTCAATATGAGAGCTAGAAATGGAACTTGCAAAAACCATAATCGCCAACTGGTGACACTCTCATGTATCCCATGGTGGTGAAGAACATAGTGCAAAGAGACCCTTCACTGTACAATTTTTTCCTCAACTACTCACCCTGCTGCTGCTTATATCCTCATACACATCTTTTGTCTATGGATTTCAGACATGAAATCAAACTATCTCGCTCTTGTTATGGGCTATTGATCCAAAAAGGTGAATCAACACAAGAATGTATGTCATTATCGCCACCCTCCTCGTCACGCGTTTAGTGTCATCTACCTCATTCCCCCAACATCTTCTCAATTTTATTCACACGAGGAGTGTTAATACCCTGTACATATCGATTACACTTGTTGGGGGCATGTTGCAATGTCCCCCAACCTACTAGACTAGTGAGGAGGTGGAAATGCACACCCCCCCCCCCCCCCCTCCACTCTTTGCCTCGATAGTTCACCCCATGAGGGGTAGATTATACCAAAATAAATACACTTAATTAAAATGTTTATGAAAATTAAAATTACAACCAAATAAATTTTGAATAATATTGATTAAATAACTACAAAATCAAAATTGTTGATTTGTAAAAGAATCATATAAAAAATACTAATACATTTAAAAAAATAAAAAAGAATAAAACTTTGATATTACATTAGTTTTTGTTTTTTTAAAGAGAAAAAAATTGTAATTTTATTATGTAAATAGGGAATAAAATTACATTATGTAGACACACCTTATTTGTATGAAATCTTGATTGAAAACGTGTTTGTTACAAAGGAAATAATTAGACAAATAAGGATTAGGGTATGAAACCCTAGGGTCAAAAATCCCCAAACCACCGAGTAGAAATATTCAAAATGAATTAAGCACACATGGCTGACCAAAAATAGAGGCAAAGCACACAGGCTCGCATAAAACCCATATAGGGGTAAAAAAAAATAAAAACTAGCCTGTTGTGTGTGGAGCATGATTGTTCAAAGGTCTTTGTTTCAACGGGATGTATACCCCGGAAGTTTTGTACACCCCTCCATGCGGGGGGTAGGGGGGAATTTCCCCGCGGGCTCCGGGGGGGCCCATGCCCCCCAGGCTGGGGGTTCGGGGGGCCAGCGGTCCCCCGGCGGGGGCTCGGGGGCAGGCGCCCCGAAGCTAAAAACAGATGTAAATTTGCCTTGTAAAAGTATAGTAATTTCTAGTCAATCTGAGCCGTTCATTAGGCAGATGATCTGACGGTAGAACTTATGTTTAGTTTAGGGTTTTTTTCCCTAGAAGGCAACCCCTCTCTTTGTATGAGGGTATGGTATTTGAGGCGGCGACATTGATGTGTATTCTGTGTGTGAGCGAGAAACAGAGAGGTGAGACCGTGAGAGAAAACAGAGGATATTACAGCGGCTTTGCTGTAGGTTGTGTCTCTTCATTTTGCTGGATAATAGAAAGGAAGGACTGGCTGTTCGAGGTGGACGGAGCCCAAACTGGGTGAACCACGTATATCTGTGTCTCTCTTGTTTTGTGCGTTTTCTGTGTTTATATTTC
>APFE030053899.1:0-27820 GCA_000404065.3 Pinus taeda
CCAGGTGAGTAGGAAGAGAGGGATGAAGAAACAACAAGTGAAGAAGGAAAAGCTACAACTTTAGGATGGATTTGAGGTTGAAATGTTATAGGTGGAGGAGAAATTGGTTGAGGATTAGTTTGGACTTTCAGAACCATAGTGGTCATAAAAAACCAAACTAGAAAACCAATGGTAAATCTAGGAAGGGACAACATTGCCATTTAAGGATAATCAATATTTCAAAAATGAAGTAAAATTTTGAGGATCCCCATTAGAGGGGTTTCCTTAATTTCTAGACTCGAGAATTATCACCATTATTCTCAACCTGATATGTAGAAATGATTTTTTCCATGGGGAGGTTGTTGTTCTGGAAATAAATTAATTGATTTTAGAAATTAAAGACACAAAATCAAACAAAGGGGTGACTAGGAATAAGGGTCTACAAAGTAATTGTGAACTGCAATATACCACCTTGGAGAACCAAGCATTTACAAAGACGAAGAAAATCTCCTTGAATGTTGTGTTTGTTGTATCATAATATATAAGGTAGCAGATGTGGTTACCTATGGTGAGGATAACAACGTACGATGGACTTCCAAAATATACTCAAAGATACATGGAAGTGAACTTTGCATTAGTGTTGTCTAATGCATAACCATATGATTAGAGCATTCCCATATAGTTTTCATGCATTGTGTTCCATACAATATACCCATAGGTATGTGGAGAATGGTATATGAACTTATGTACGTGGAACGAGATAGCACCCCTGAAATGAAACACTAGACAAGAACAACAACTCCTACATTTAAAGACATCATAACATATCTCTAGCCTAGACCTCTATGTGAGTTGTTAAGTTTCAAATGATCCTTAGGTTAACTGAGTGAATTTTAGATTTTGTCTTGAACTATGTTTCAATTTTCAAGGCTCAAAACTTATCGTCACTTGAACACACCTATCATATAACTAAGATGACAAAAATAACTCTTTTCATTTTCTTTTTAATAATGAAATGCCTAACTAAGTAGGGTAATAAGAAATCGAACAACATTGCAACAAACACGTCATGACATAATAAATTTCCTCAACTTCACTATTCCAATAAAAATAAAATCCCTACATGCAATTAATGATGCATAAGATTTTTCTTTTCAATTTCAATTAATTTTCTGATGAAAACTAAGATATTCATCTAATCACTGGTAAACGAAACTAGTGAAAATGATGACTAAAACACCAATTATTTATAGGAACCCAATGATCAAGAAATCAATTTTCTAATGACCTAATCACAAGAACAAATAAAAATGTAAACATATTCTTATAAAATGCACTAAAAACCAAAATCACACAATATGTAGGCTTCTGAGAGAGATAAACACACTCAGGAACATAAGGAGGATCAACTGGAACCAACTTGATCAGAGAGAAAAGACTGAAAAGGAAATGTTTTGCATGGAGTAATGGTCAACAGAGGTACAAATGGGCTACCATTTCTCTTCAATGTAGGTACAAAGAAAGACAAAGTTATCTGCAATGCTCTATTAGCAGACTAGGGGGTGTGCTGATCAAGGAAAAGCAAGTTTATGACAAAAAAAAATCAAATGAAACTCAATGAAAGGTCTTCCTAATGTCAATTCAAACCGATTGATGCACTAGAGGTGTTGTCTTAATGGGTCCTCACCTAGGTTCAGAGTAAATTTTTCCAAACAAATCCCTACACTAGTTTTCAAGGTTATTTTGAGAGAATTTGTGTGACATATATCATACATATTTCTCAATTATGTGATTGTTGTTGCTACTATTGTTACAACTAATTATGTGTGTAATTTAATTAATTTGAGTAAAATTTGGATGGTGTGATAGCTTAAGTCCTGGACTAGTATCTTAGTTTAGTGTGGTAGTGAATTATTTTCTTTGTCGTTACATTTTGGATTGTACTTCCTTTTATGTGTGCAAATTGAATGAGTGATGGTTTTCAGGAGTGTTGTGAGAGTGGTTGAATGAAAGATTGCATACCTTTCTCTTAGTTATGTGATTTTTGTTGTTCAAGTTAATTATTGTGTAATTTAATTAATTGAAATAAGATTTGGATGGTGTGACAACTTAAGTCATGGATTATTCCCTTAGTTTAGGGTGGCAATGAATTATTTTCTTTGTTGTTACAATTTGGATTGCACTTCCTTTATGTGTGAAAATTGATTGAGTGGTGGTTTTTAGGAGTGATATGGGAGTAGTTGAATGACATATTTCATAAAAAAATTTCATCTATGTGATTGTTGTTACTATTGTTGTTATAGTTAATTGCGTTTTTAATTTAAATAATTGAATTAATATTTGGATTGTGTGACAACTTAAGCCCTAGACTGGTCCCTCAATTTAGCGTGGAAGTGAATTATTTTTTGTTGTTGTTATAGTTAGGATTACACTTCCTTTTGTGTGTGCAGATTGAAGGGATGATGTTTTTAGGAGTGTTGTGAGAGTGGTTAAATGAAAAAGTAGCTCATTCTATCGTAAGTCTTCACATTAAATATGTGTGGAGTGTATAAAAACTTTGTTGATTATTGACAGTGTGTGTGCAATGACTTTGGGTTGAAATTATTTTACACTAATCATCATATGCCTAGAATAGACTTTATGTGGCAATCTTGTAAAAATTAGAGCCTACCTGGATCAACAATTAAATGTAAGAGTGGGTCGACCAGCATTAAAATGCAAACAATATAAAACTAATGAATTTAACAAAGTTTCTTATTCAAATTATTGTGAGATATGGTCAATAATATTTTATTAACTTTTATGTCTTCATGAACATATGTTGATACAAAATGAATGGAAGAAGAATTCAAGAAATCCTATTTTTCTGTCAACATTTCATACCATACCTTCAACATTATATCAATTGAACAAAATATATAGCATTTATAGCTATGAGGTTCATAGTTTTCTCATAACAAGAAAACCAGAGAGAAAAATCAAAGGTTCTCTACATATGGAGGGAACCAGAGCTTACAACTTCCTAATTTTTCCTTGAAAATCACTGGCCATACAAATTACACAGGAGGGTTGAGCCTCGCAACGTCTAGATAGTAGTCTAAGGGGTGGTAGAAAATGTGAGTTGCAATAACACTTGGGGTGCCTCAGTTAAAAGCTTGGCACTTATGAGTTGTGCGTGAGGGGCGTTATCACATTCATGACCACTAATCCAAAACAAGACTATTTTGTGATCCATCAAACAAAAATAAGGAGAGATAAAGAACCTTATGTTGATCAAGTGGTCGACGAATAACATGTGCTACTTTGAAGCAAAATTGATGTTGAACTCGAAACTCAATGGGCTTGAGAACTACGATGAGCCTGCACTAAACTAGTCACCTCCAGAAGCTCTTCAACAAGGAAACAACTGTATGGGCTAGGCCAAGGGGGAGAACGGGGGGAGCCTCAGTTGTCAACAAGGGAGTGAGGGGAATAGAGGGAGGCATAGGAGATTTGTGAGAGGGGTATTGGAAGAACTAACTAGAGGAGAGTGCATGGGAGACACAATAGTTGAAGGGACATTGGGAGGGTAGTCGATATGTAGGTATTTGTACAAATGCTTCAGGGAGGAGGACGAGTGGTTGAAGAGAAAAAAGAGCTAAACAATTTAGTTGGTGTCCTTTGTTTTAGCTTATTACTTATCCTTATGGTATATATCCTCTTCTTGCATGGCCATCACCTTTCTATGAATGCAATCATGTATGTTGTGGTCAAATAAAGTGGCTATGGAGGTGTCATCTAGGGTGTTTGGGGGTTTTCCACGACCTCTGCACTGACCTAGGTGATGGACTCTCCGTCTATCACCTCTTATGAGTGTGATGTAGGTGAAGTAGGGAATAGGGATGAGGTCAAAGAGAGAAACGAGGATCATCGGTGTAGGCAACCAGAGCAAGAATAACAAGGAGGAAAATTCACTACTTGATAAACAACCTTGATCGATAGGGTGGTCTATGTATTCCAAGAAGAGGGGATGGGTGGATAAATGAGGTAAAGTTCTTACCATGAGCTGAAGGACACTTTGCATGTGCATGCAACTATCAGTTTGCCAAGGTGATCACCCTTATGTCACCTGAACCTGGGGGAATACTATTATTATCGTTAATTATGTTTAATTTAATTAATTGTAGCAAGATTTGGATGGTGTGAAAACTTAAGTCCTGGACTGGCCCCTCAGTTTACTCTGGCAATGAATTATTTGCTTTGTTGTTACAGTTTGGATTAGACTTCCTTTTATGTGTGAAGATTGAATATTTAATTGTTTTCAGGAGTTTTGTGAGAGTGGTTGAATGACCAAGTAGCTTATTCGACATTATTTCCTCACATTGAATCTATGTAGAGGGCATAATAGATTTGTTGATTTCTGAGAATTTGTGTGCATGGACTTTGAGTTGAGATTATTTTATTCTAGTCATCATTTTTCTTAGCATATAATTAGTGTGATAGTCTTGTAAAAATTAAAGCCTACCTAGATCAATAAATAAATGTAAGAGTAGTTTGACCAACATTGGAATGCAAACAATATGAAAATAATGAATTTAACAAAGTTGCTTATTAAAATCATTATGGAATATAGGAATTAATATTTTATTAACTCTTATGTCATCACAAACATATATTGATACAAAATGAATGGAAGAAGCATTCAGTTAATCCTAATTTTTTCTGTAAGTAATTCATGCCATATATCTTGAACACTTTAATGATATTTCAATTGGTAATTTGTATTCATACAAATAACACTGAATAATTTCAAATTTAGGCTATTAGAATCGTCATTTTTTAAAGATAGATTACAAATAATTCTGAAAATTTACAAGTGTTGGTAATTAACATCATTTTATGTAACAATGTCATCCAATGTATTATTTTCAATGTTGATACAATTTTTCAAGTAGTTAATATTATCATCATCCTCTTCTTGACTTGTGTTATCTTCGTCATCATTGAAATTTAACTATAGACCATCCATATTGTTACCAAATGTATTTGGATCATTATTTTCTATACCATCCATATTGTCGTCTTCTATAACATCATGTAACTCTGTATTAATGTTGTTTTCTTGTATTTTAACATAACCATCTTCGACATCAACATGGATGTCAATTTCTTTGATGTTCTCTAATCCCTCTCTCTAATTTTGTTGGCTGTCAGTTTTTTGCTCAGTATCCACTAATGCATCATCAAATGCATGCTTTAATCTTAAATCATAATGTCTAACAAATATCCATTTTAGGGCCAAAATAACTTCATTCAATACCTGCACATGAATGAGCACATAGAAATATTAGATGTATGTCATAACAATTTTATTGATTAATAAAAACAGGTATATATTCTCAATAAGCAATGTATTAATAGAGTTTTGATCACTACCGCTTCCGATTAATTGAGTTAAATAAAAACCTTCTCACAATGAATTGAAAAAACCTAACGATCCTTATCCGCTAGTAGGAAGTTTGAGGAATCTATAGAAAACAATCCATAATGGGTATCTTGTCTTCATGTCCTCTCAAATGCTTCATACCATCTGCACTTAAACATTTAAAAGAGAGATAGTCCAACATATTAATTTTTTGTATTTTCCCAACATATTGTTGATTCCTTTCAATACAATTCTTATCCTTTGTGCTTGATCAACTAGATTCCTTGAATTCAACCATGATGCCACAATTCAAGGATTTTCTCTTTACATCTACACATTCTACACAAGAATGTCGACCATATGCCCACATTGCTATATATTTCCTTGCATGTGAAGACAATTTATTTCTGTTAAAACAAATATAATGTTGAACATTAAAATAGTTAATAGTATCAAAATTGTAAGGAAACAACATTCTATAAAATTCCAACTATACCTTTCTTTCACATCCTCTAGACATGTTGATTTCATCTTCTATTATGTTTGAACTATACTTGCATCTTCTATTTGATTTTGAATTTGTTCAGTAACCCATTCTAGTATGGAATATTTGGCCCATTCCCCTTGCAAATAAATAGGAAATGGGCTATTCCTTGGGTTCGATCTTTTAAATTGTCTCCTTGCTCGTGACTTTTCTTCTCTCTTCTTATCATACAAATCAATCAATTTTTTCATAAAGTCCATGTGGTACATAAAATTAAATTATCTAGTAAATCACATTTGTCTACATGTAATATAGGTGAACATGCTTATTCCAAATCTCGAAAGGGAATGTTGTTAATTAGAAAGATAAATTGCAGAGTAAATTAATGACCACAATAAAAAGCAAGAAAAATTCTCATGAGCTTACTTATTAATTTATACTTGAACACCATTAGATTGTGGTTTTTCTCAACCAATAATATCCAAATGTATCCTAGAAGTGTGGCCCATCTTCGAGGTCCTTATCAAGGAATTCACATAGGAAGAAAAATTATTCATTCAATACATACCTTCCAACCATGCAACCCTTCGGATGTGCCTTTTGTTTTACTTATCTTATTAGAGTTTTCATATACCTCTCAAGGAAAAAAATCTACCTCGTTGATACAACACCCACTAGTTCAATGTCAACAACTAGGTGTATAAGTAAATGGACTTGTAGTTCCATGAAACATGTAAGGATATCCTTCTCAAATACACATACAATTTTTTCAAGTCCCTTCTTCCATTTTGGCACATTATATTTGTGGATATCCTTGGATGTCACCCACCTTATATAAGAATACTAGTTTTGGGTGGGAACACCCTAGGGTCTTCGGGTGAAAACCCCAACAGAGCATAGGGAAAAAATAGTAAGAGATGCATAGAGAAACAATTTAAATGCTTATACTACTAAGCTGGGAAGAAGTGACCTTACTCGGAGGGCCAATGTTTGGGTAGATCTCATAGGGTCCAAGCCCTTTGCTTCCTCCAATGCCTTTGAAACATGTAAATTGTCCAAGCAAAGCATATATAACAACAATAACATAAAACATACTCATGATATATGTTAGATCATATAATAAAATGAATAATTCCACATTAATACAATATTTCTTTATTGATGTAAGCTATAAGAAAGGTGGAAAACTATAACCTCTAGCTCCAATTTGAACCGTCATCTGGATCCATCCTATCTCGCCTTCAAAAATATTCCTATGTTAACATACACAAGGATATCACGAGAGGGATGAAGGATATCTCAAAAGAGGAAACAAGATTTTCCTAAAGCTTGGGGAGTGCAGGACGCACATGGATTTCTTTAGACTTGACCAGGGATCAGTCAACTATAATGTCAATATCTCATCTCTCCTCCTCCTTTAGGCCTTCCCATGGATGTTTATTTATATTTCTCCAAATTAGTTTTTTTCCGTTGGAAAATAGTTGGGCCACATGCTATAGTAAGTGAGTAATAGGTAAAACCCATAAACTCCACCCGAATGTAAGGAGATTTATTATTTTTAAGTGACTTAATACATAACGTAGGTTGGGTATATCCTAACCCACGTGTACACAATTTTAACATAGGGAAAAGTAGCGTATAGGAAATAAAACATTATGTTTTATACTTTGGATGAAGTCTGGAGAGGAAGTGTTTCCCTAGGCCATAATTAGAGCATCATATCTACCAAGGGTGGTAAATGGTGCTATAACAGATGCCCCCTAATCTATGAGGTTAGAAAGGGTATATGATGGCTGAAATGTATTAAGTGTATAGAAGGAATCATGTTGAGACCGGGAAAGAGTTCACCAAAATTGAACTTGCCAAGCAAGTGAAAGAGATAAGAAAGAAACTATTATTTGAGGTGGGCATACCCATTCTCAGAGATAGTAAAGCATGTCCGCATGTCAAGTACAAAAGTGGATCCAATATGCATACAAGTATAAAGGAATTGAAAATACATAATGGATCATCTCATCATATCCAAATAAGTACATGTATGAATATCACATATAAAGAACTAATTAATGATGTTGAAGTATGAACCTGATCACTGAAGTCATAAAACTGATCCAAAAAGTACCAAATCAAATGGTGAAATAAATGGTACTACACTACAACTTAGGTGCCAACATATAGGATGTTGATGTAAGGAACTGCAACATATAAGGTGGATGGTGTCAACTAGCAGAAACATGAGAAACTAACAAGTGAACCAAGAAATGTTGATGCAAACTCTAGGTCTTCACCGGCCGCCATGGTACATTTCTACACAATGGGAATAGATGATCTAAAGTCAACCATGTAAGAAATCATTTGATTATCGGTCATTGATGTATACCATTAAAAAATGTGAAACTACTCACTGATAATGATGATGAGAGCCAAGGTACCCAGAACAATCTAATAAGTGTGAATAAATGAGTTGTAGTCAAACACTTGGAAGAATCTATCAATCATGAGATAATGAATTTTCCCACTGTGGTGCAGGTAAATTTTCAGTATGGACACAAACAATTCCTCTAGCCTGAGAGAGTGGGTGTAGCCACAAACAAACAATCTATGGAAAATCTCCTTAAGCTAGAATCAATTAAGAGGGCCTACCTCCTAGAATGCTATTCCTGTTGGTGATGATTATATTTCCTCACTCCAGCTATATTCCCTTTCCTTCCTTCAAATACCTAAAAAAAGCAAACAAAAACAACAAAAAACATGATAGCATACAATATTGTATTCAACCTACTTAATAGGTCAGGCAACATAAAGCCATAAATATGTAAAATGACACTTCATGTAGGAAATCAATCAATAGTTGCATTTATATAAACCAGAAAGATATTACAATTGATGCCTTGACGTTGTTGGTCTCCACTGACGTATCCAGGTTCCCACACTTTTTCTAGAACTTCATGGATAACCCCAACAACAAAATTTTTAAGGCCTCTTTCCCTCTAGTCTCATACCAAACAAAAAACATACTATTCTCCCTCAAACATACACTAGAAAGCTACAAGATATAGATGACTTGTTGATTATTCAAACTCACTCCAAAAATCCAACTATATTTTGCTTGGGAAAAAGAGAGGTATTTATATCTTGGATGGATGGGAGACGGTTCCTCTCATCATGGGAGAAGGTCTTATTTCTTGATTTTATTCCATCCTAATAGGGGAAAGGAACCCAAACTAACTTCCTCAGCTCCATCTGGCCCAACCATTTACAGGACTTCCATTACGAAGATTTTAAACATGGAAGCTTCAGATATTTATTTAAAAATTGCAGAATTGAAATGAAAGCATGAAATGCCTAGTCTACTTTTACAGAATTGAAATTGCAGAATTGAAATCAAACAACTACTCTAATTTTGCATAAATAAACTACTTAGAAGAATGTTGCAATAGAACATAGAAGAAAGGTAGTAATCACAAAATACTCTCATGCTTCCCTGCAAACGACGCCAAAAATATGCTGAGCACTAGTATTGCAACAATAATGCTGCAAATCTGGGGGCTTCCTTCTTTACCTTTATCAACCCGGTAGTTCATAACAAACTTGGAAGTGATGGTGCTATATGCACAAGTACTAGCTCTTACTGCAAGCTGTCATTTGGTTAGCTCACGCAAGATCACTAATGAGCTCAAGCCAACTTCTATGAGTTCTTAGAAGAAGCTTTTAACTATGATGAAAGAAAGCTAATGCTATAGAGGCTATTCTATTTGCACAAAGAGAAGGAAAACTAAAATGTAACGCAAACCCGGATTTACCTATTAACCCTACTTTTGCAAGAAAAGAGATGGAAATTGATGAAATGAGTGCTACTGGCTACTGAAAAGGTAAATTGAATTTATTCAAGCTACTTTTGAAAATAAATCAGAAGAAAATACCTTTTTGTGCTTTTGAGTGTTTTTATGTGAAATCATTATGCTTGTGATTTATCTGGTTGTGATTGTGTAGAGGTTTGGTGGCGAAGGAAGGTGGATTTGGTTGTTGTAGAGGTGGAGGAATGTGTCGAAAGGTCCTAAGAAGCCCCTAATACCCTTCTAAAGACTTTCTTAGCGATCAGACTTCAAAAAATCACTCACAAGAAATTCTACAGGAGGTTGCATGGGATCTACAGGATGATCTATAGGAGGATCTACAGGAGGAGGCCGAGAGCTATTTTTTGAGTTTTGAAGGTGGAAAAATGATAGGAAAGGGGAGTTGAAGGCTAGATGAAGGTGTTGTGGTGTCTAGAACTTGTCAAGGAAGATCAAGAGTGAACGTGAGGTTTGGATTTGTTCAAATCGCAAGAAAGAAGCTTATGGAGAAAACACAAAAATTAGGGCAGATTGGCAAAATGTTGTGAATGACTTAGGAAATCTATGAGAAGTGAGCTGGTGGTGGCTATTTTATGGATGTATGATGAGCTGAGATGTCCTGCGAGATATCCGCACATTTACTTATCAAAACTGAGCGGGAAAAAAACTAGTTGTACTATGAATACAAAAATATCACTCGTTAACCTAATTCTTGACCTAGAAATAGAAAATGTTGAATAGTAACCTATGAACAGAAAAGGATGTGGAGAGAACTATGGTAAAAGAATAGGAAATGATCTAAGAGACTGAATCTTGACCAATATATCAATCTTTCCAAATCAAGTTATCACACTAGCAATTGCACGGGAGAGAAAAAACTATGTTTTTGGTGGCAACATAAGTGCCTTGACCTCAAATTATAGTCCCGAGAAGGGAGAAAGCATGGTGAGCACAAGCAAAACAGAGATTTCAGCATGTACTCATGGGGATCACAACTCTTTGCCCTTGATGAAGGGGGAGAGATCTTGGTGTTGCCATCAAGTCCAAAGGGGGAGATTGTTGGCATTCTGGCACAAGTTTGGAGCTATGGCACAGGTGTTGTCCTTGATGGAAACTCTCTTTGGAAACAAATCTCATTTCAGGCACTGAGAGAGAAGAAAGAGACATATACGCAGGTTCACCTAAACAACGACGCGTATACACGCGGGTTATACGTTGAAAAAGTGTGTATTTATTGGGGATCATACTTTTGGTCCATGGTAGTTAGTCCTTGGGATTTGAACCTATGTTTTGGACCATGGCGTCTCGACAGATGTGTTGATCCCTATTTTTGGGTTCATGGTATTGAAATGTTATGGTTTTGGACCATGGTATTAAGGAAGGCCTAAGACTATAAAAGAGGAAGGAGATCATGTGGAAAAGGATCATCCACATTATTATTGAATATTTGATAAAGTGCTAGATCTGGTATATTTGTAATTGGGTTGTGATGCAGATCTAGATCTAAATGAAGGAGGAACCTTAGCGCAAAAGGAAGGATAAGTTCTATTCATGGGTCATAATATTTAAGCTTGAACGATAGTATCTTTAAATGATTTTGATCTGCTAGATGCGGCACTTGCTTGATCTATAAGTCTAATAATCTGGGTTAATTAATGATTGAATATCTGAAAGCGTGAAATTATCCTTTATAGATCTGTACGCAGGTTCAGTAAAGTGAAGACGCATATACACGCAGTTTCAGTGAAGTCATAACATGTATAAGCAGGTTGTTTCATACGCAGAAGTGTATGCATGCATGTTTCAAGCTGATAAAGTAGCGTATATGTTTTAAAGTATGATCCTACTGCTTCTGTTCATTGTTGTTGTGTTCTGGGTTTTGTTTTGGTGTGTGGTTTCTGGTACTGTGTTTTGGGTACAACTGTCAGAGAGATATCTAATTGATTTAGATCTAATTGATGAAAGGTGATTGGTTGATGGAGAAATTCTTAATGGTTAATTGATGCTCATGGATCCAGTTTGAAAATTTATGAAACATGGTCCCTGGAAGAAAGAGAAGGTTGTAGCCTTCTATAGGCTAGCAACTACGTACTAGTATCTTGGCTAGTGCAAGAGCTAAAGGGGGTTGTAGCTCCCTTCCAGGAGAAGCTGGAAAACAAGAGAGAGTTGTAGCTCTCTGCAGGTTGCAGCCTGCGTACTGGTAAAGGACTGCACCAGTACATTGTAATCAGAAGTTTCTAATTAAAGAAAGATAGAGACAAATTGCAGCAGGTGGTTTTCACCCACATGGGGTTTCCACCTTATATCTTGTGTTCTTGTGTGTGATTGTCTTTCTGCTCTGTTTTACTGTCTCTGGTTACTGGTTATTTGATTCTGCATCACAAATTAACAATCATCATCAGAAAGTTAAAGTAAATTAAAAGTTTCCTTTGTATACGCGGGTTTCCTTCTGAATAGTTGCGTATATACGCTGGTTTAATTAACTGAAGTAACGTATACAATTTGGTTTTAGAAAAGGAATAATTGACCTGATAATACTGATTCACCCCCCCTCTCAGTATTATTTCCAACACCCTTCGTTTGGGACCAAGTTGTGCAAGCCTCCTTTGATGCTTTAAAGAAATCTCTAATACAAGCATCATTAATGTATGCTCCTTATTATCAAAAATACTTTAACTTGTATTTGGCTGCAGCAGATACGACCATAGCAATGGTTTTAGTTCAAGAAGACAATGGAATTGAACATCCTATATATTATTTAAGCCGAAACATAAATGATACGGAAATGAAATACTCCTACATTGAAAAGCTCGCTCTCATGGCTATTCAAGTAATACAAAGATTTTGACACTACGTCCTCTTCAAGAAAACTACCATTTTATCAGATAGCAACCCCATGACCTATATATTGTCGCGATAGTTGCTGGCGGGAAAGTATTCAAAATGGATAGCAATTCTACAAGAGTTTGATTTGGAATTCAAAAAATCCAAATCACGGAGTTACTATGCGATATCCCATCGTCATCCAATGATGCAACATCCAAAGAAGCAATCGTGGATGAAAATTTGTTTCTGATATCTTCAAGCTATCTGTGGTATGGAGATATAATTATTTATCTACAGACACAAACATATAGGTCTAATACCTCACGATCCAAACAACGACGTATTCGATACCAAGAAAAAGATTACGTGATTGTTGGTGATACTCTTTACCGTCGCGATATCGATACAGTTCTGCAGAGGTGCCTCGCCCTTGAGGAGGCTAAAAAAGTCTTGAATGACTGCCATTCAGGCGCGTGTGGGGGGCATCAATCTGGTTATGCTATGGCGCAAAATTTTTTATGAGCAGGATACTTCTGGCCAACAATGTTCAAAGAATGCATAACCACAGTTAGAAGTTGTCATGCTTGCCAAATTTTCGATAGCAAAACCAGAAGGCCACCTGCACCACTGCAACCAGTAGTCACTATTGGGCCATTCGCCAAATGGGGCATAGATTTCATGACATGTAACCCCACCTCAACCGGGGGGCATGGGTACATAATAGTCGCGGTGGACTATTTTACCAATTGGGCCGAGTTGATGCCTACATTAAACAATAGCGGTGAAACGACTACCCTTTTATTTTTCAATCACGTAGTCTCCAGATTCAGCGTTCCACAGGCCATAGTCACAGATAATAGATCGCATTTTCGTAATCACATGATGGTTGAGTTGGCTGCCAAATTAGGATTGTCCCACGACAGCTCTACTCCGTACTATCCGCAAGCTAACGGACAAGTTGAAGCAGTCAACAAAGTCCTAAAGCGCATGCTGCAAAGGATGATCAGAGTCCACAAACGGGATTGGCAGATAATTCTGTACTCGGCCTTGTGGGCATACCGAACATTGGTAAGAAATGAAACCGGATGCACACCTTTTCAATTGGTGTATAGTCTGGAAGCAATCTTACTGGTTCAATGTGAAATCTCGTCCCTCAAACTCGCAGTCGACCTTCTCCCTGGAACCTCAGAAGAAGAGGCTCGTTTCTTGGAACTAATCCATTTGGATGAAACCCTTCGTGATGCAGCTTTGGCTAACGAAGCTCATAAGAAGCGAGTCAAAGCACAGTTCGACAAGAATGTCAAACCTCGCATCTTCTCAGAAGGTGACATGGTCTTACTTTACGACCAGGAATCCGATAAATTGGGACAAGGGAAATTCAAATCATTATGGATGGGTCCCTATATTGTTAAATGAGTATTAGCAAAAGTATCCTACGAGTTGATGGGCTATGATGGGATTCCACTGGCACAACCTCGCAACAGGTTGTACCTCAAGCGTTACTATGCTTGATCTAGCATAGTAATCCTCATGATTTTGTTACATTTTTTTTTTCGCCAAGAGCATTTAGTTTGGTTAAATAATCCACTTTTTGCATTCGTTGTAGATGTTGAACCTACTGGAATCATTCATTGGATATGCCAACAAAGCAAGTCGTAGTTCGCGGAACCTGTCTTCTGGGGCATGGGCAATTTTCAATCCCAGTGGCGAGTTAGTAAGTTTCAGAGGAGTGTGTATTGGTCGGTCTACGAACAATATCGCTGAGTACAGTGCATTGATAGAACTCCTTTATGATGCCATCACACATGGCATATGCTGAGTTATCGTCAGGCTAGACTCACAGCTCGTCCTTCTACAACTCACTGACATCTATGCTGTATGAAATCCAGCTATCTATCGCATGTTCCTAAGGGTCAAAATTTTGGAAAGATAATTTGATTTCATCCAATATCAACATATTTCCAGAAGTTTAAACACATTAATAGACTCATTGGAAAATTATGTGTTAGATAGACATTTGTGACATTTATAAAAAGAAGCATCACATCAATATATGCAACAAGATTATGTAACTTAACCAAAATAAAGCTCAGAAAATCAAAATTATATTTCATAACTATTTATAGTCTGTACATAATGTTTTGTAACCAAGAAAAAAATGGTCAAATGACCCAAAACTCAGAAAGCTAGGGGGGCACCCTAGCCTAATGATGTTGGTGATAACAAGTCACCGCCTGTGCAATCATGCGTAAGAGCCTACTCCATCGACTCAGCACTCCAGTAGTATGTCACTGCAACTGAAGAGGCATCTCATCGGTCCTCACATCCGGGACACCAATGGTAAGGCCCTCGATCTGGTCCTGTAGTGTCGATAGAGTCTCGACGACATCAAGGTCGCGAAGGACGGCCCTCCCAACAACCTCTGCTGCTTGAGCAGCCATTGGGTCTCTGCGGCGTACCGCCGGTCGAACTGGTTCAACATCTACATGAGCACATGAGTTTTGATTAGTCTTGATCATAAGAATATAAAAACATTATAAAGAACAATGAACAGAGATATGGTCAGAAGAATTACCCATGGCACCCCACTGCTCACCAACCGGCAACACCAAATCCGGATCACCTCGAAAATCCATACTAGCATATGGGAACCTGGCATAAACCATCTCCTAATGGTCAAACCACTCGAAGAAGGTCTCAAAAAATGAAATCTGGGGCTGACCAGCATGCCGAGACATAAGATCAACCCATCTCTACATCTGTGGTTCGGTCGGTGGAGGTAGGCCAAGTGAAATGTACTGCGGCTGCATCAGTGGATTTCTCTCCAAGGAAAAAGCGGTCAAAATAGAACCATAACCAAAGTTCTTGGATCTGCTGCTCTTCACCTTGGTCAATTATTCTTTCATCACAGAAATTACTGCATCACACCAATTGAACACCCTCGGTTCAACGCATTCCAAAGGATACTGAATGTAAGATTTGTTGGCTATATGAAGAGCAGAACTACCAAACCATCTAGCAAAAGTGAACAGAATGGTCCGCAAAGGACGGTCAGTGACATCTTGGATATTGATCTTGCCGTCCATACTCGGCTGAGATCCCTCTTTGCAATGCCGACGAATGTACTCCCTCGCAGACTCACCCCCACGAGCGGAGCCTGATAATGAGAGAGAGGTACCATGCCTCGATAAACCAGTTAGAAAATAGATGTCCAACACTATCAAGGGGATCGATTTGCCCCTAATCTAGAATACATGGTTGATAGGATCCCAAGCATTGAGGAAATATTGCAACAAGTTGATTTGTTGCCTCATGCTAGAGATATGGAAAAACTTCACCAGGCCACAGTTTCGTAATGCGGCTACTGTGCCCAGATCATGTAAAGCAATAGCATCCTCTTCTTCATGCTCATGTTCTTGCCATGAAACAACCATTTTGCTTCGATGATTCTCTGAAAAACAAACAAGGGAAGAGTCACGATCTTCATTTGGTGAAAACAAAGAAAAAATTCATGAGGAAACTATGCGAAAACGTTCCTCCCTGCGTCCATCACACCCGAGCAAGTGTACTAGGAGTGATGCATACTGACTAGTCAGTGGAAAGATCAGTATGCATCGCGCCATTCGACTAAGGAAGGGTGCGATGGTCCCAGGGCGAGTTCTTCAAACCCCAGGGACTCAGCAAGACAAGGAAACAAGCTCAAAATCCAAAATGAAAGGCATGAAATGAAAGAGCACAAGTTTAGCTCTTACCTAGTCTGAACGGCGTCGAGAATCGTCCACAGAATCTCCTGGAATCTGCTGGTGAAAATCACGGGGGAAAAACACCTTCAAAGCTCCAACAAACCAAATTCAAATGAAATGGTAAAATGAGAGGTAAAAGTCACTTTTAATTTACTATACACGTAATTCAAGTAAATATTAGTGCTTTCAACTCATTTACCAAGCATATGTTTTCATTTCTAATCAGTTTGATGAAGCAAATGAACAAGTAGTACAATCTTTGAAAGAACGAAATGCTAAGGGTAAATAAAAAACTCAATGACCATCATTGCGAGCAATGTTATCGCAGAGTTCAAGCTCGTTAAATAATAAACTCTCCACGAGCAGTTTTAGCGCATAGTTCAAGCTCGTTAAAAAATAAACATAACTCATGAGCAAATGTTTCCCCCAACGTTTAAGCTCATTAAAAAATGAACAGGTAAATAACCATTCTGAATTCCTTATCGCCAAATTTTTAGCCTTGGTCGTGTTCTCGCCATCACATCCACTCTGTTTTTAGCTGATCACTCACCCCCATATGATTATTTACCCCTTTGAGGAACCTCTGCGAAGATTGATTCTGTTAGCCATCCTTGTGACACTGTCATGATTGGAAAATTCCAAATCTTACCTGGAATCAATTGCTACCCGAAACCATCACTCGTTGCTTGAAAATGAGTCTTCTTTAAGCTCTTTTCACCTGACTCGTAAAATATGAAAAGATTTCCGAGCGATTGGCCTCTCCAACTCGTTAAAGGCATTGGAAGTGCTATCCCTCTTCTAGATTTTAATATTTTTGGACCTGAGGGATTATTACAAGAAAAGATCGAGCACTTGTCTTGTTCGGCTCGTTAAAACTATCGAAAATTCATCCCTTTTTTATTATTTTACGTTTTTTCAGACTCAAGGGATTATATAACGAAAGAATCTTTGGAGTCTCCTTTACGTTTCTTTCCGACTCTCTAAAATTGTAAGAGACCGAGTTATCTTTGTCGTTAAACTCGTTAAAACCGAATAGCGATAAACTCATCCAAACGGACGAGAACGAGTTTCACTGTCGATAGGCTCACTAAAATATAGCAACAGGTTCACCTGAAGGGCATATTATAGAACAAGCATATGTTATCCTCCTCAAGCTTAACAAAAATAAAGAGGTACTGGTCAGCAATGACTAGGGAAAATTGGGAAGAAAACTTGAAGAAACTTTATTGGTAGCAAGTCGCTCTTGAACATGACACATTCCTTCCGCATCCATGCCAGGTTGGGTTGTTCCATTCACTGGTCATCATCATTGGTCCTTCACACCATTGATCTTTGGGGTCAACGCTACCAATCCATCGTCAGTGTCGCCAATATGTTCAAGAGAAGTCATTCAGACAATCCACCTGTGTCTCACCCACTGCAATACATTCATGCTTCACTCCTTCATGACGGCCACCCTGAACCCTGTGTCGTCATTTTGTTTTCACCTCCAAAATAATTTTCTTTGTTCCGTGTCATTGATGTGGGATTCATTAAGTCCCTCCTGCGATGGTTTGATTCTTGTCGAAATCAGCTCATTATCCAAGAAGTTGACTTAGGAACAACCCTTTCAGTACTTTGAAGCTTGCATGCCTCAATGGCAAGTCTCTCACTTTCAGCGACAGGTTTACATCAATGGCCTTCGATCGAGAGATTTTGCATGGTGTTCGATGCCAAGTCCTTTTCATGCCACATAAATTTTACTGTAGTACCTTGAGGGTCATTGTCATTATTGGTGATTCCTCTCGTGCCTGTTAACATCTTGCATCATTGGCTGCTAACCAGGTGATGTCTTTCCATGTTCGACTATAGAACAATTTTCACATGGATTGACTTGTACTCCAAGTGAATATTGAATGAGTTTTGAAGACCCTGGATCTAGTTTCATCCATCCAGGCTGCGATATATTCAAGAATATAAAGACATCAAGTGTACATCTTTACCTAACAGATGATCATCCTAATAAAAGGATGATGTGTCCATATCATCAGTCTGTCACACAGACGGTTGTCTTTCCTATGTACATGAAAATGAATTTATAAAGCTGAGCATGGGAATGCCCGCCTTAGCTAGATCATGAAAAAATGTTGTCAAAATAATGTACTATATTGTATCTTATTACAGGTCGCCTCCCAGCCCAGAAAAACTTCAGATCCTCATAGTAAATCATTTCACCCGACATCATGCTTTAAGGGGCAACTATTATAGACATTTTTGGGCACCTCAACCCCAATCATAAATGTCCATAAACTGAGGGCTCCTAAGTCCCTAAAAGTGTTTCTTCACTACCTAAAGGAGCAAGGTCAACTGAGTACATCATCTCCCAGAAGTTCTCCACTGAAAACTACTCATAAATGGTCAAAACTGAACCATACTTAAAGCTCAATGCAGAGGGTGCAATGCATATCACCTTCCCAGTGTACAAGGTGCGATGCATATTGATTTGCTCCTCTGTATGGGTGCGATGCTCAGTAATGGACAAATGGAAAGGACCAAAATGCGAGGTGGAAGATCACGGAATATTCCAGAAGCTTCCCTTCTGACACTTGCCTGTCTATTTTCGACCAGGGGATGAGTAAGAGATCATCATTCTCTGAGTGGAAGTAGGAACTATCAGAGAGAGGACACTAATCAAGATCCCAGAAGATGAATCACCTCTCTGTAATCATCTATATATGGATCCCTCATCATAGAGATCCAGAAGGGCTGGAATTTTGTATCTTATAGATAAGTGTTGTTGGTTTTCTGGTGTACATTCATAGCGTTGTGTGATCTAAGCTTTGCTTGAGGTGAGGAAGGGCTTCCTAGCTGGAGGATGATGCTGGGTTAGAGCACATGGTTGTAATGCTCTTGCTACTTTTCATCTTAATAAATATATTCTTTTTTCTTTCCATATTCTTGTATACTTGTTTATATATGCATGTATATGGTTAATACACATCTGATCCTGTATTATTTATGAATTTAGATTCTTGTTTCTTGCATAGTAGTATGTTCCTATGATTCCACAGGTTCTTTTGAAGCTGGGAAGACAAGGAAGAAGCGGCGAAGCTCTATCAAGAAGGAGAGGAAATCAAATGCAAGACTCAAGTTGGTCTTCTTGGTTCTCCTCTCGTCTATTCTCATAAAAGGAAACAACAGTAGACTTTGATTGTTTGTTTCTAAGATAGCCACCCATCTTAGTAGGAATAGCAGCATCCGAGTGGACACTATTTTTTTTTTCTATGTTAAGACTAACCTAAGTACCCACGGAGATTTGAACCGGTGACCTATCGCAAGGAGTGCCTTAACAGCGCACCCATTCACCGTCAATCCAAAGCCCCGTGGGCATCCGAGTGGACACTATTCCCGGATAACACTATAGTCAATTTCCTCATGGATGAAATCCATGGCTCCCAACTCTTTACCAAGATTGATATTCATTTAGGCTACCACTAAAGTAGAATGAAAGTACCATGCATTACCAAGACAACTTTTAGAACCCATGAAGGTCACTATGAGTTTTTTGTTATGCCCTTTAGTTTTGGTAATGCACCATCCACCTTTCAAAGTCTCCTAAACCATCTTCTCAAGAAATACCTTATAAATTTTGTCGTAATGTTTTTTCATGACATACTCATCTAAAGTAAAACATAGGAAATACATCTTCAACACGTTATAGCATATATTGAAACTTTTACATGATAATAAATTATTTGTCAAATTTTCAAATATTCTTTTGGAATGGAAGAGGTGGAGTACATGTGACACATTGTGGGCCATGAGGGAGTATGGGTGGATCTAAAATTTATTAAGGTAATGCAATATTGTCCACATCGTTGGGCCTTGCAAAGTATGCAGGAAGTTTTGGGTCTCTATGGATACTATAGCAATTTTTTCGAAAATTATGAATGCATTGCTAGACCCCTAACAAACCTTCTCAATAAAATGCATTCTTCTAGATAAACACAACTCAATAGGCCTTCTTGGGTCTTAAATAGGCCATGTGTTCCATCCCAATTTTGTCCCTCGCATATTTTACCAAAAACCTTTGTGATTGAATGTGATGCTTCAGGCACATGAATTGGAGCAGGCTTAACACAATAATTTCAACCAATTTCCTTCACAAGCCAACAATTAAGTGGAAATAATTTCTTTCAATCCACATATGAGGAATAAATGATGGCTATCTTACATGCAATAGACGCTGGAGATCATGCTCACTTAGATGATGTTTCTAGATCCAAATTGACCACCATAGTTTGAATTATTTCTTGGAGTAACACTTATCCTCTGTGCAACAAAATAAATGTTTGACCAAAATGTTGGCCTTTGACTATGAGATCATTGATAAGAAGGCTTGAAACAATGTTGTGGTATATGCCTTATCTTGGAAATTTGAGGAGGATGGCACCCTATTATCTCTATCTTTTCCCATACCATATTGGATTGAGGACATATAGGACGAATCCAAAGGTTATAAGGGGATCCTAACTCTCAAGAATGTTACACTTGGTAGGAAGATATTATTTAATATAAGGATCGTGTGGTTCTCTCCCCTAACTCCAATCTCAAACCATGCAACCTAATAGAGCTACACTCCTCACCCATTATAGGACACTCAGGCTTTCAAAATAATTATGCTCATGCACACCACTCTTTCTTTAGGGAAGGGATGAAACAAGGAATTATTACGTTTGTAGTTGCAGGTGACATCTACCAGTGAAACAATGGGGAAACAATGAAGACATGATGAACCTTACAAAACCTACCACTATTTTATTCTAAATGGACAAATATATCCATGAATTTTACAACAAGTTTCGCTAAATCAAGAAACAAGTGATTCATCATGGTGGTAGTTGATCTATTCTCCAAATACACCTATTTTTGTGCCCTACTATACCTGTTCACTCCAGGTTTGGTGGTTCAAGTCTTCATGTATCAAATTTTCAAACTACATGGCATCCTTACCTCTATTGTGTCTGATCAAGATCTAACCTTCAATAGTAATTACTCGCAAGAGATTTTCAAACTACACGGAATGCAAATAAAAATGAGTACAACCTATCACTCCCAAATAGATGGTAAAACTAAAGAATTAAATGAATGTTTGGATATCTACTTGTGGTTCTTTACTTTATATTGGAAAATTCAATGGTTACAATGGTTACCTTCAGTGTAATGGTGGTATAATGATAATTATCATGAAGCAACAAATATGATATCCTACAAGGTGGTGTATGGACAACTCGCACCTTCACCAACTTCTTATCTTTTGGGATCTTCCAAGTTACAAGTAGTTGATAAGTTGATTTGGATCCAAGCAACCACTCTCACTCCTCTAAAGGATAAGTAATGAGATATAATATTGCAACAAGGATTTACCAACTCTCGAGGCTATCAACTTTAATTTATGAATCCAAGATTTGTACAAACATAAGAGGTGGTTGTCTTGTATGCACTGCAAGCTAAGTTCTACTTAAGATTATATAAGGAAATAGATCAAACTAAGGTATATAGAGACCATTTTGTGAACTCAGTTTAGGTTTTTCAAGAAGGAAAAATGTTTCATAAAAGGAAATCAAAGCATACTTAAAAGGAATGAAACTATTGCAAGAAATGAAATTCTAATATGTTCATGGGTGTTATACGGGAATAGTGTCCACACAGATCTTGCTATTCCCACTAAGATGGGTAGCTATCTTAGAAACAAACAATCAAAGTCTACTATTGATTCATTTTATGAAAATAGATGAGAGGAGAACCAAGAGGGCCAACCTGAGTCTTGTGCTCGATTCCCTCTCCTTCTTGATAGAGTTTTACCGCTCGCTCTTTGTCTGCTCAACTTCAAAAGGACCCGTAGAATCACAACAACATACTACTATGCCAGAAACAAGGATCTAAATTCATTAATAATGCAGGATTAGATGTACCTTAACCATATACAAGCATATATAAACAAGTACACCAGAATATGGAAGGAAACAAGAATAGCTTTATTCAGATAAAAAGTAGCAAGAGGATTACAACCATGAGCATCTCTGACCCAACATCATCCTCTAGCTAAGAAGCCCTTCTTTCACCTCAAGCAAAGCAAAATCACCCAACACTGTGAATGTACACCAAAATACCAACAAAACTTCTCCATAAGTTACAAAATTCCATCCTTTGGATTTCTGTGAAGAGGGATCCATATATAGATCATTACAGAGAGGTGAGTCATCTTTTGGGATCTTGATTAGTGTCTTCTCTCTGATAGTTCCTACTTCCACTTGGAGAATGATGATCTCTTACTCATCCCTGGTCGAAAATGGAGTGGCAAGTGTCAGAGGGGAAGCTTCTAGGAAGATTCCATGATCTTACACCTCACATTTTGGTCCCTGCCATTTGACCATTCCTGACCATCGCACCATACAGAGGAGAAAAATAGTATGCATCGCACCTTGTACATTAGGAAGGTGATATGCATCGCACCCTCTGCATGGAGCTTTCAGTATGGTCCAGTTTTGACATTTATGAGCAGTTTTCAGTGGAGAACTTTTGGGAGATGATGTAATCAGTTGACCTTGCTCCTTTAGCTAGTGAAGCAACCCTTTTAGGGACTTAAGAGCCCTCAATTTATGGACATTTGTGATTGGGGTTGAAGTGCCCAAAAATGTCTATAATAGTTGCCCCCTAAAGCATGAGGTAATTAATAATTTTTTGATGTCAGGTGAAATGCTTTACTATGAGGATCTGAAGTTTTTCTGAGCTGGAAGGCACCTGTAATAAGATACAATACAATACATTATTTTACAACATTTTTTTCATGATTTGGTTGAGGGAGGCATTCCCATGCTCAGCTTTGTAAACTCATTTTCATGTACATAAGATAGACGATCGTCTGTGTGACAGACTGATGATATGGACACATCATCTTTTGATTTGGATGATCATCTGATTGGAAATGATGTACACTGGATGCTTTATATCCCTGACTATATCACAGCCCAAATGGATGAAACTAGATCTGGGGTCTTCAAACGCGTCCATTCTTCACTTGGAGTACAGGTCGATCCATGTGAAAAATGTTTTGGAGTCAAACATGGAAAGACATTGCCTGATTACCATCCAATGATGTAAGTTGTTAGCAGGCATGAGAGGAATTACCAATAATGACAATGACCCTCAAGTTACTATAGTACAATTTACGTGGTGTGAAAAAGGACTTGGCGTCAAACACCACGTAAAATCTCTTGGTCGGAGGCCATTGATGTAAACCTATCACCGAAAGTGAGAAACTTGCCATTGAGGCATGCAAGCTTCAAAGTACTGAAAGGGTTGTTACTAAGTCAAATTCTTGGATAATGAGCTGATGTCGACAAGAAGTGACCCGTCGTAGGAGGGTCTTAATGAATCCCACATCAACGACACGGAACGAAGCAAATGATTTTGGAGGTGAAAAGAAACTGATGATATGGGGTTTAGGGTGGCGGTCATGAAGGAATGAAGCATGAATGTATTGCAGTGGGTGAGACTCAGGTGAATTGTCTGAATGAGTTCTCTTGAACATATCGGCGACACTAACGATGGATTGGTAGCATTAACCCTAGAAATGGATGGTGTGATGGACCAATGGTGAAGACCGGTGAACGGAACAACCCAACCCAACATGGATGCGGAAGGAAAGTAGCATGTTCAAGAGCGACTTGCTACCAATAAAGTTTCTTCTCGTTTTCTTCCCAATTTTCCCTAGTCATTGCTCACCAGTACCTCTTTATTTTTGTCAAGCTTGAGGAGGATAACATATGCTTGTTCTATAATCCGCGCTTCGGGTGAACCTATCACTATATTTTAGCGAGCCTAGCGACAGTGAAACTCGTTCTCGTCCTGTTGGATGAGTTTGTCGCTATTTAGTTTTAACGAGTTTAACGACAAAGATAACTCGGTCTCTTTCAATTTTAGAGAGTCTAAAAGAAACAAAAAGAAGACCCTGAAGGTTATTTTTTATTTGTATAATCCCTTAAGTCCAAAAAAGCATAAAATAATACAAAAGGGATGAATTCTCGATAGTTTTAACGAGCCAAAAAAGACAAGCGCTCGATCTTTTTGTGTAGTAATCCCTCAGGTCCAAAAAGATTAAAATCTAGAGGAGGGATAGCACTTCCAACGCCTTTTAACGAGCTAGAGAGGCCAATTGCTCAGCAATATTTTCATATTTTACAAGTAAGGTGAAAAGAGCTTAAAGAAGACTCGTTTTCAAGGAATGAATGATAGTTTTGTGTAGCAGCTAATTCCAGGTAAGGTTTGGAAATTTCCAATCACGACAGTGTTACAAGGATGGCTAGTAGAATCACTCTTCGCAGATGTTCCTCGAAGGGGTAAACAATCATATGGGGGTGATGATCGACTAAAAACAGAGTGGAGGTGGTGGTGAGAACATGACCAAGGCTCAAAAGCTCGCGATAAGGCATTCACAATGGTTATTTACCCATTCATTTTTTAATGAGCTTAAACGCAGGGAGAAACACTTGTTCATGACTTATGTTTATTTTTTAACGAGCTTGAACTATGCGCTAAACCTGCTCGTGGAGTTTATTTTTTAATAAGCTTGAACTCTGCGACAACATTGCTCGCCAGTCGTATGATATAAATGTCTCATTCAAGATGCTATTTTGAAGTGGCTTACATCTCTAAAGCTTTGCCACAGATCCTTTCTTTATGCAAGTTAGGAAATGACTATCCTTACGGGTTTAAAGGGTTAGAGGTCCTACAAATTTAAAAAATAAATAGCCGCTCTTCACTTGCATGTGGAAAGGTTTGCATGCCCCAAGTATAGCCAAAAATTTCCAAGTTACCAAGAAAGTTCTATAAGCGTAGCAAATAAAATTCTTTCTCGGCGATGTCTGCCGAAACAGACAAAGGGGAGTGAATCACTCGGCATAACCTTAAGGAAGGTATCTTATTCCAGTTTGTTCCCATTTTCCTGTGAGGACGGGTTCGCCAGACGAGTCATATATCCTTTGCGGAAATCAACCCTATACCCAAGGTTTTCCTGCCGAAGCGGACCAGGGTGCATGCCCCCTGGGTTTAAGTCACATCTTCCTGAATCACTCGCGCTCATCAGGTGGATGGACTGGAGATTGATGAGACATTTCTTGCATGAAGAGACCATTCAGGGATGGCATTTGACTATTTGTGATGTGTGAACCGGGGAATGACATTTGGTTTATGAGGTTGACCATCCTGCCTTCGTGCAGAAAACACATTACTCTAAAGAGTGAGGAGACGACGGCTCCCATGCAATAAATATAATCGCATCCAAGGAGTAGATTTTAATCTAAAGGTCCTTGAACTACCATAACATTCATGGCGAACCAAGCTCTTTCCAAGCAGTTGAGGAAAGGATACTCACAGAAGCCCCTTCATCAATGATGGTACCAACCATGACCATTCTGTAAGCCTGTACAATAATTCTGAATGCTACACTGGATGGTAAACGGGGTTTGCCTAGTAGATTCCAATTGAAGGAAACCACTAGGTTGCTTGGTGGTGGGACTGAATAGATGGCCGGGTAGGACTCTGATGAACTTCCTTCATGTGGTAAAGGAACAGGAGGACTGCCCCCAAGCTCATCGGAGACGGTGTTGATGAAAAGAATTTGAACAATATCATTCTCTTTCTCTTCACTGACGGTATCGTTAGAAGATGAACACTCTGAAGGAAATATCGGGTCAACTGCCATATCGACCCTTTGACTTTCATTTGGTATGGATTATGAAGGTTCATTTTCAACAATAGGTGCTTCGGCTGACCATAAGGATGGGCCAACCGGATTTTCAACTGGTGGAGGACTCGGCAAGAGTTTTTGATATCCAGGAGGAAGTCGTAACGGTGAAACCAGACGATTATCTAAAACTATTTTAGCCTCTTCAAGGAAGGGACAACGGTTGACGGCGTGATCACCTTCACACAACTTACAAGGAAGTTTAAGATTCCTTCTTTTTCCATGTGCTTCACTTTCACTGGTTGACGGTGAGCATTCAACATGATCGCCAAAGGTTGATGCTACCAGATGGTGCAAATGAGGAGACCAGTCCCTTAAGATCCGAGGGATACAGGGACAATCTCGGTGAAAGTGGTCTCCATTGCAAATGACGCAAGGAGATTTAGGTTTTGACTGTGTGGTGTGTGGATTTTTGCTAGACGATACTTGGTTGTTCCCTTTCGATTTTGGTTCCTTTTTCTTCTTTTCCTTTTTCTCTTTCTGCTTCTTCTTCTTCTCAGTTAGTTGAATTTTAGCTTTATCAACTTTGTCAAGCGAAAAGGAAGGAGGAGAAGGAGAATCAGATGAAGTAGAAGGTTGGGAAGCAACTCTAGTGTCATCTAGTTGCTGGTTAGACTATTTAGGAATTGTGGGGCTATGAATGACAGAGGTAGAGAAGAGCCAGACCGACAAACCAATTGTCAATCCTGGAAGTGACAAAGTGGCCATATGGGGTGGACCAGCATCTCCCCAAGATAGGAAGGGACTAGGATTTCCTTTACGGGGAGATCCATGGTTGGTAGACTCCATTTTCTCAACCTAAAGATCAATGGGAGAATTTGTGACGTTATTCCGATTTAAAATAAATTTTTAGATGCTTGGACACAACTTGTTTTTTCAATTTTAAAGAGTCGAGAAAAAACAAAGGATGACTCTAGTCGCCTTCAATTTTTATTGAGCTTGAACTGACAAGCGCTCAGAGGACCTTTTCCTTTAAGGAGTTTGAAAAGGAGCAAAATGGACTTCTCTGGAGATCTAGGCAGAGAGGATTACGAAACCAATCGTAAAAATGTAGAATAATTTTTACGGTACGACAATCAGTCTTCCCAAATGCTATGTTCGGTGCATTATGATCTATTGGGCAGCAGACATGGCTTCCTAAGGATAAAGGATCTGGCCTATAGTGGTCTCCCAATATATACGTGATGGTACGTGGGAGCACAAGTCCATACTGGCACTTATCGTCTCAGAGTGGAGGAATCACCCAACCAGCACTGAAAGCAATAGTTATCAGGCTTTAGGATGCGGGAATACGTCTCTAGCCTAGACCTCTAGATGTTGCGTTAAGTTCCAAAGCGTTGTTAGATTCATTGAGATTTATTTTAAGTTGATCTTGCTTAGCAGTTTGCCTTTCAGGTTCACCATGTGATGTATGTATAATTCCTAAATGCAGTCTAAGATGATAAATAAACGTTTTATCTTCTTTCAGCAATGAAAATCCTAGCTACTAAGGGGAAGAAAGTCAAGCATATTTTCTTCACAGATCACAGAGCACACGCTAATATGCATAGTCCTAAATCAAGCCAAGCATTCAAGATTCAAATGCACATGCATGTGTTGGTTTTTAGCTCTCTTAATGTGTAAATGATGCTAAGAAAGCTGTGTAAAACTGAATTACTTTTAAAGCGACTGTACTCAACAAAATTCTTTTTCAAAATGAAGTGAAAGCAAGAGAGACACTTTGCGATTTTGAAATGGAAATTTCTTTTCGACACTTTAAAA
>APFE030053905.1:8114-27626 GCA_000404065.3 Pinus taeda
GGAGGGAATAAAGAAGGCATACAAAGATAGAGGTGGAGAGAGAGAGGGAGTGACAAGGGAGATATGGCGAGAGAGTAAGTGAGAGAGGAGAGGAGGGAAGAGAGAGAGAGAGAAGGAAAGGAGAGAGAGGGAGAGAAAGGAAAGATAGAGAGGGAGGCACAAAGATGGAGGGGGTGTGAAGGGAAGAGAGAGAAGGAGATAGGGAGGGATATAGTGACATAGTTGGATGGTAGATAGAGAGAGAGAGTGTTGGGGACGAGAGAGAGAGAGAGAGAGAGGGAGGTGGGAGAGAAAGGGAGAGAGAGGAAGGAAAAGGGAAAGGACTTGAGAGAGAGAAGGAGATAGAGAGAGATGGAGTTGGAGGGGGAGAGAGTAGGGAAGGAAGAAAGATAGAAAGGGAGATATAGATCCAACCTAGATATGGTATGTATGTATTTAAAAACCTTTATAGATTCATCTTAACCCTGGATCTATCGAGTGTTGAGAGGGATCAAATCTCTTTTCACTTTAAAATAGGTTTGTATGTCAAGAGATTTGATCCCTCTCCACGCTTGATAGATTCAGGGTTAAGATGGATCTAGGCTGGTTTATTATACCTACCAGGTTGTATTGTTTTTTATTTTGATAAAAAACTTTGATTTTCAATTAGTTTCGAAATTTGCAAACACATTCTATGAATTTTATTGAAGTTTCAAAAGAATATATATATATATATATATAATATATAATTGTTTTTTTCTAATTGGTTGATGACTATTTTTATGTAGTTTTAAATTGAATGGTGAGATATGAATATTATATTAAAAAAAAAATTCCATTCGCCAAATGTCATAATAATGATTGTTATGATAGCCACGTGGATAGCTTCCCACCATAATTTAAGAAAGTATTTTCATAAAAAATGGATAGGAACAAAATGTAAAAAATAAATACACTTAACAAAAGTTGTTACTGTCCATCATTATTTATGTTTTCTTCAACACGTTAATAAGTATGAGTAGAAATGTAAATGTGCAGACTTAATTATATAATTGTACTCAATATCAATAATAAGCAATCAGTAAAACAATATTAATAAGAAATTAAAATGGTTATCAATTAAACAACTATAAACAACTTCATTTTTAATATTTATATTTTTCATTGTTGAAATTATTTCTGTATATGCAATTTTTGTTAAGAAATTTACTGCATAACATAAATAATTACTGAGAGGAATAAATATAAAAATAACCAGCAACAACCATAAACACATAAACACAAATGTTTATCCGGGAAAACCCCAAATCCGAGGAAAAACCCAACCTAATAAGATCTTATTAGCACTGGCCAAGAGCCTAGCCAATCTGACCAAGTGAGCCTTCACCGCTCACCTCTAGGTATTGCATTACAATGAAGTCCTTCCAGCCTTTTATAAGCTCCATTACATATAATACCATGGGTAGAATACTATGGGTGGCAATACCATGTGCCCCAAAACCATCACTGTTTAACCTGGTCAACTTTGACTCTATCCCGAGTCAAGTTTACCTAACAAATTTATTTCTTTATTGTTTTTACTTAAATTTAGCTATTAATTACTTTTTGCATAAGAGGTAAGTACTAGGTAGTAGCACTACATATTACACTTGTTTTTATTAATTGCACCCATAAATCTTTGAGATATTCAGGCACAAAGAAAATTGAGTTGAGAATTATGTTAATATTACATAATATTTATAGCAATATAAAAACATGGTATTTTCGACATTCTTCTCATAATGATTAAAATGATAATTTTCTGAATAAGCTTATTCTATATATAATAATGATGTTGTTGATTATTAATACTCATTAAAATCAATAATGATTTGTTGAATTTTCTACCAGAAAAAAATTGGGTAAGTAATTATTTAGGTTGATGGATTGGAGATTTCTGTGGTATAATTGTTGGTTTTGAGAGCTCGGATAATCCACACTCTACATTTTTTCTTTATCTACGTTTCGAGTCTAGAACTAGACTCATCATCAGAACTTGGATTTACAAAGAAGAGAAATAGATGCTATTAATATGAAAAGGAGTACTGCAAAGGTTTGGGAAGCCGCCAAGCTCAATGAAAGGATTGTTTATTATTAATCGGAATTTTATTATAATTCATTTTATACCTAATGATGGATTAATTTGACCCTTAATTAATAACTTTTATTTTAATTTAATTGCAATCTTTTTTTCACACTTTAATTCTAGACAACTATTTATTATATTAATTATTTTAAACTATGATTATTATAAATTGATTTTATGATTTATTGTTAATGATTACAATGTAAATCCTATTAATATTAATTAATGTAACTAATTATTAATAAATTTATTACTTTTAATAAATAATTACTTTTAATAACCTTATTATTTAGGTTGTTTTAAAATTTTGTTTTTATTTTGCAATTTTTTTTTTTAATGAGTTAAGAAGATTGGAAAAATGAAATTGTAATAAATATTTCGAAATTATGATTTAATGTAGATGAAAAAGTGTTTTTGATCTTCAATTCTTTTAGTGTTACAAATATGACAAATTCTTTTGACCCTTAGCATTTTATGAATTTTCCAATCGGAGTTCATGAGTCCTTGTTTTTATTTTAACTATGGAATTAAATGGTAGGGATTGTGGTTTGCCATCTCATCTACCCGATTTCAAGTCCCTAGAGATGTGGCCCATCATAGTAAGGCTGGAACGATAGGTGTCTCGTTGGAGTTTGGGATCCCTGCTCCAGTTCTGGTGGTCTCTGAACATCGTTGGTCTTGATATATGTGTTTTGCAGGTTGTTGCATATATCTAAGGAGGTTGTTAGTTCCCCATCAAAATTTATCATTGAAAACATTGAAAAACATTTTAGACTAGGGATGATCATATCTATCTATTTTTTTTATCACGCGACAATTTCTCCTTAATTTTATATGTAATAATACTTTTAGTAATATTATTTTTCTACAAAAGTGAAAGTATCTTTCTTGATGCCCCAACCCAGCTTGAGTCATAAGTATTTTTGACTAGATTTTGAGGCAACCTTAGGAAACCTCTTGTATTCCATGATGTTTATCTTGTTCTTGCAGATTAAGTCATGCTTTCAATGTGGGATATACTTTCTTGTATAAAGAGGACATGGTATTTTTAAATATGCTTTATAAATTTGTTTTGCATTTTCTTTATCTTTTTCCATGATCTTCTAGAATGTTAAATTACCTTGAATTTTAAGGTTCTTTATTATAAAAGGATTATCAAATTGTATTTTTCTCTAAGCTTCTCTAATTATGTTACAATTCCAAACCTCACAACTATATAGAATCTCTAAGGTTACATATTTGTTGAAGAAGACTTTATTTTGTCTCAAAACCAAAGCTTTGCATCTTTGCAATTTTCCTTTGAACAATAAAAAAACTTTCAACCTCCATTATGTATTATTTTAACATTATAGTTTCAACTTAGCTTATGATAAAAATCAATTCTAAAATACTTATAAAAATTGACTTTTTCAAGATCGTTATCATGAAAAAACCAAGATAGGTGATTTGATTACATTTAATATTTAATGCCTTAAATTGACATCACAAAGTCAATACATAAATATTTAAGAATTTTAATCAGAGTACATCAATATTTATGACTTTTTAAAATTTCCTATCACATTTACACATTTATAAGGTCTTTTTGTTATAAAAACTTGATCATTAGTGCATAGAAAGATGATATGGATATAACCATCACATTTAATGGTGATAAATAGGCGGTACTTATTTCTTACAAGTATCTCATACTTCAATTTAATTTCCTTTATAATTGAAAATAAAACTCTTGTTTAGAGAAACATGTAATAATGGGCATTACGAGTCTTGATTCTATACAAAATAAATGTAGACAAAATTAATTAACTATGGAGTTGGATAATGAGATATTTTCTCTTTAAAGCATTGATACAAACAATAATTTTGTATGCCCGTTTTATTATGAGTCTTAAGCTCTCCAAATAATCTCAGGATAATGAGAAGTTCCAGTTCTTATTTGATGAGATGGGAATTAAAATAAAAACTAGCTATAAAAAAAATAATAAATCGTTTTTTGCATGATCATGGTGAGAAAATGAGATTCAATAACATGAGAGGTAACCAATTAATACTTACGCAAAATAACAATATCACAAGGAGAAAATCCCTTGTCATGTAATTTGTATTTCAAGCTAAGTTTTTATCACCTAGCCGTTGAAACAAGAATATGGACCAAAGAATATGGACCAACATAAATTAAGAAAAACATCTATGCTTATCTTGCAAATATTAAGGAGAAATTTAGTGATTACATGCATGTGATGTTACATTTCCTAATGCATGAACATGTAAGATAGAAGAATATTAAGAATGAGTAATTAAGTATCTTACATAGACTAATGAGACTTCAAAAAATGAAGATTCATTATAGTATTAGTGCTTTAGAATACAACCAAAAAAAATGAGTATATTGTAGGTTGTAATATTCTTAGAGATAAAATGACTACAAAATTGAGAATGTGATTTTTAAGAATTAGTTTTATAGTTTTTGTTGGGTAATTTAATTGTATTTTAAATTACCTTACATTTAATTGTCAATCCAGGATCATAAATTTGTGAAGTATACGACATATGATATCCTAAGAGTTTAGTTTTCAAAAATTTGTGAAGTATACGACATATGATATCCTAAGAGTTTAGTTTTCAATTCTAAAGGAAATAAATTGCAATGAAAGAAATTTACCTTATGAAAATGAATAAAATGACATGAAATGAAATATTAATATAGAAAAGAATTAGAGAATCAATCTACAAAAGCATTGACAAATTAATCTAGGAAAGCATGTAAACTTAATCTATGAAAATATGGAATATTAATCTACAAAAGCATGTAAAATTAATCTATTAAAGCATGATAATCTTTAATCTATAAAAATGAGTAAATTTAATCTATGAAATCTTGTAAATTTAAACTAGAAAGCAATTGAGAATACTTTAAAATTTAAATATTTTTGTATTTTTATATTTCTCAAGCGTTTGATTGCAATATGGAAAAGAATGAAGTGACAATTAAAACTTTGAAAATAAAGCATCTAAAGAAAGTAAATAAATAAAATTCTAAGTGATCATTGAAATGTAAATTATAACTTGCTTAAAAATATTAAAAAAAATAGTTAGAGAATTGTGATGACTTCAAAAACTAGATTGATTTAGGTTCAAAATGAGTGATCTCTTTCTTAATTTGATGGACAGTTCAAATTCTTTTTTCTATTGATATATTTGCTAACTGCTATAAGAAATCTAAAAAATCACATTTGAAATATCCACGGATATCTCCAAAACCGTGCACTTTTTTGAAGGAATTCCCTTTCTGCAACTAAATAGGCTCATGATGCACAAAACCCATGTTTTATATTTTTTTAGATATGTCTTAGTTTTCTCAAAACATGCGTTATAAGTCGACTAGTAAAAAATTTCTACTGATCTAAATCACCATCTTCAATGAAGTGTTGAATGCTCACACTTACAACACTAAGCAAAATGCTACTTCTGATCTACAAAAGAAACTAATTTAAAATATAAGAAAATTAATATAAGTTACCTATATCATAAAACTACATGAAATATAAAACTACAAATACAACAAAACAATAATATAAAACTATAAACTAAATAACACAAGAACTTATCAGATGTATTTAATTCCATCATAGTTTGGAAATATGCTCCAAGAGTTTCTCCCTTTGAATGGAGAAGACACTCTTATTTATACAAAAACTAAGATAACTAATTAATAAATGTATATCCACAAATATTTCTTACATCCACAAATCTCTCTTAAATCCACAAATATCTCACATGGTTAAAACCATGTGTTAACAACTAGAAAGTAACATCTTTACACATCCTCTCACAAATCTCTAAAATATTTGATAAGAAATCTTATCAAAACTTCCATGATTCTTCTCCATCAAATGTGCTTGAACGGTTATCTCAAATCTTCCTAAAATCTTCAAGAGCTGAATATAAAATTCAAATTTGAGACTTAGATGTCAAATAGGCTTTGCTAGAATATTCAAATATGCCCACCAACATCACAAAATTCATACAAATTTTATATATAAATGAATAAATGTTATTTTTTTAATATTTAATCATAAATTCACTCAAAATACTAAAATAAATGCTTTGGTAAATAATAAAACTAAACCCATATATAATCATAAAAATAGCCTTAATGTAAAGTTATAAGATAATGAAATACGGTTAAACGTGAATAAAAAGAGATGAAAAATATGGCATTTTGAAAACCCAATACTGAAAGATATCCCATATAGTCTCTCATTGATATAAATAAAAAATATTCTATTAATTTTATCAAATTTGTGCTTGTATGACATTTTTAATCAAGGAAATCCTCTAATATCTCATTATATATAACTGAATTAATTGAGGATAAATGACACTTTTTATTAACTCTTATATTACAATCAGGTTCTTTTAACCACTCTATATTATAAGTAACTGGAAATTTCCACAATTATTCACGCAGTTAAGAAATTTTAACATTAAATCCACTACACAATTCTCTTTTAATTTTTTTAACAACATTCATTATTTAAACTTTAAAATGAACCTTCATACAACCTTATGATTGAGACCCTCAACCTAAAAGGTACCCCGATATTTTTTTAGCATCTTTCTAAAGTTGTTTCTAACAAGACAAAAAATAAATATAACCTTGTCATTCCAACATTATTCAAATATGATAATAAAAATAATTAGGTCAACTAAAATTATTGTTAACTTTGAAAACAAACATGTCCCTCATATTTTTTTTATCATGAGCTTTTAGTCACACACTAATCTTCTTATTCAATATTAATCCATACAAATGAGATTGTATGAGATAAAAGAGAACTATTCATAATATTCGCATATTTTAAAATGTTGTTTTTGTCATTTCTCTTGAAAAGTGAATAATAAGGTCTTTTATCCACAAACTAGAATGCCTAATATGACTTTTAAATTAAAAATATTGTTAATGTGCAGAATAATAATACAGTTACCAATTTTTGGAAATTCATCTTTATAACCTTTATTAGTCCATGCCTGGGACTATTAGCGTTCGATACGCAGTCAACTGGCTATTAGTTGATGCGTTGAACACAAATATGTGCCCGCTATTTACTACTTAACCAAAGTTTACCTGCGCAATTTCCTGGCAAAAAATTTTTATCCAAAGTTTTTGTTTGGAGGTCTTATTGCCGACCTCACGTCGCCCGATGCGCTCAACCTGCGCTCAACTTGCGTTAGCCTAAGTTTTTTATCGCCGCGAAGGTAAGGAATTAATTAGTTAGCGAGTATCATATTTGCTGCTGTTGGTGCATCTGAGTACACATCAAATGAATGTTTGCCCCAATGCTGTTTTTAAGAAGGGAAAGCCATTTTATCCTAAGTCAAAAAATTTTATCCAAAGTTTTTGTTTGGAGGTCTTATTGCCGGCCTCACGTCGCCCGATGCGCTCAACCTGCGCTCAACTTGCGTTAGCCTAAGTTTTTTATCGCCGCGAAGGTAAGGAATTAATTAGTTATCGAGTATCATATTTGCTGCTGTTGGTGCATCTGAGTACACATCAAATGAATGTTTGCCCCAATGCTGTTTTTAAGAAGGGAAAGCCATTTTATCCTAAGTCTTTAATTCTTTAAACTAACAGAATTAAAACTAACAGGAGGTGAAGGGATTTTATCCTAAATCTTTACAAGCTTACACCTGGCTGCCAGGGTTGTTTACAGCTGCCTAGATGCATGCACCTCCATTCCTTCTTATATCACCTCACCCAGCAGTGACCTCAACCAAGACATTCGAACCAGCAACTGGGGTAGCGAGACGTTACAATGACACCCGAATTTCGCCTTCCAAATGCAGGCGTGCCTTACTGTGCTACATCGTCTTGTTTTAGTTCTTGCTAGGGTTACATTTCACTTTTAAGTTTATTTGCTTAACTATTACCCAGTTTGAAGATTCTAACCGCATGTATTGCAGCTGTTACGCCCCCAAATGCCTCTGGCGTATCCTGCACCATAGCTGCTCTACTCTCGGCGATAGTTCTCAGCTCTGCTCTCGGCGATAGCTCTCAGCTCTGCTCTCGGCGATAGCTTCCTGGCCGCTCCACCCTGCAAGAAGTAACGTTGCATATATTGCTGCAACAACATATTTTATAGAAAATCGACATATTTTATAGAAAATAATGGTTAAATCTGTTCTACTTCTATTTCTGTATGATTAGACTATTTTTCTGTATGATTACACACTATTTCTGTATGATTTTTTCCTTTTAGTTGTTTAAATGTCATTTATTTGGTCCTTCTTCTACTGCTACAAAAATAAAGAATGGCGGTACGTTACCTTTATCTTTTCACTGTGCCTATACGATGTTGCTGTATTCAATTTTCTGCCTTTACTGTCTAACATCCTTGCTTGTAATTTTTGTAGGTTGCTTATAAAAAAGACTAGTGTAGCCTAAAAGATGGAGCTCAGTGATTTCAAGCCGCTCTATATGGGATTTTCTTTTTTTTATTTCACAGGTAATATCAATTTTCTTTTTGTTTTAAGCCACGAACGTTAAGGCTAAAAAAATGGTAAATTTAGAATGTTTATTTGCTTTATTTTGATTTCTCTTCATATCAATCACTTGGTAATCTAAAATCCTCAATGACAAGTCCTTTTGAAAAAATTATCAGTTTTTTTGGTTCCTAGTGACATAATCCTGAATAATAATAACCCTTTTACAAAACTTAACATTACACTGAAACTTTGTAAATCACAAAATTTTGGATTAGAAATTGATCATTTTACAGTTTTATATCCATCACACACACCCTACGCGCATATATATCCCTTGATTCTTTCAACTTTTCATGTCTTTAAGCATGGTTATTAATCGTTTACCATTGAATTTTTCATCCTTTGTATAGTTAAAATAGATCATGTGTTCAGATTACTCTTATAAAGATAAATGTATATATAGATGAGAAAACCTGAGAGAGTAACCAGATCGTTTTCTGTGAGACCGACATCCTTAAACTTGGAGATGAGTGTTGAAATATTCGATGTTGGGGCCGGAAGGCTGTTAGCTACTGCTGCTTTGCTTGCTGTTAAGCTATCTCTCCTGCCCAGCGACACCTCCCAATATGGTCCTCGTGTCTGATCATGACAAGAAGAAAATTCTCCTGTTTTAACTCTATAATCTTCATAAATCTCTGAACAGGTAAATGCCCATTTATGAAATTTGAACTTCAGCAATAAAGCAGTAAAATTTTACCAAGACCACAGAATCCCGTGCTGCCATTGCAAGAATATCAGCACATGAAACTTTTCCAGGGCATGCAGATTGAAGCTCGTCTTTGATGGCATCTATGACTTCGAAACCACAGGAGGAGTTGAGGTTGGGACCTGCTGTCTTTTCTCCCTCAAATGTAGCAGTGTCATCCAGCAGCACTGAGACCTGCACAGAGATACCGGTGTCCCTGCTGAAGTTGATCAAGAGGTCAGCTGTATCACCGAGAACGCCGGAGCAGAGAACGCCGGAGCAGAGAGCAATGGCAGTAGTTTCTGAAACCTTTGATTCTTGAGCAGGTCCCGCAGATTGAAGCCATGACGTGGGAGCTTGGACAAGAGGGTGGCTTCGTCGTCCCGATGCTGCAAGGACACGTGAAGTGCATGCAAACTGCAAGTTAGAACACTCGTTGCTCCGAGACGTGTAACCTCTTCTGGATAATAGTGGGCTGACGTGGAACCGTTAAATTAAAAAATTGTATTTTAGATGGCCAGATATGAAAAAGCTTTTTAGTTATATATTTAATTTTTATATATTTGCAGTCAAAGACTGCCATAACATATGGTTACAGATTACATATGTTCTTTACACAAAATATATTTATTTATTGACGAACACACTACATTTCAATGTTTTAATTCCTTCTCATTTTTGTTTCATGGTTTACGATGCACAATGATGAGTTAAATAATGATAAACACGGATGCAAAAGTTTAATATTGGGATTTATTTATTTTTTTCAGTACGAAAAAACATAATATAATTGGTTCATAATAAAGGTTGTACATAATTATCATAAGTTTATATTATATGCCAGTTTGGTAATGACTGAAAACCAAATATATGATGATCTTTTCAGAACAAAGTAGAGAGGTCCATCTATCCTTGGACGAGCCTGAAAATCGAACATTGTCCATATACAAAATAGTATAAACAGAGCTGTGGATATTAATGTATACAAACACCCATTAGCTGAATGATGAGTTATAATTAGAGACATTCCAGAACCAAAAAGTGCTCCACAGAAATGTGCGAGATATCATAATTACAAAATATAATATTGTATATGCATGGATGAAAGATCGCCTGAAACATTGATATTGACACGAGCTGCGATAAAGCTATAAACGGAAGGTTATTAAAATTTTTATTTTTCTATACAGTGTTCCAGATATTTTAGAAGCAATAACTAAATAAACCCGAGGCTCGTTGCGATTTATTGGTAAACCAGAAATATTTCTTGAAAAATGTCGAAAGGCAAGAGTCAAAAACAACTTTCTACACTGGTTAGAGTAAATAATGCACAGATATCTGGCAGAGACATAGTTCCAAAGAACAGTGCCAACTTGCTGCTGTTGGTGCATCTGAGTACACATCAAATGAATGTGGATTGACTTTGACAAGCAATTTTTTACTTAGATTTTTGTGTGAAACGATGTTTGCAGAATATTACCCCGCAACGGGTGGATATGAGAGTACCACTGTATTCTGCTGGCTGCGAAAGAAAAATTCGAAATGCTCTCTCCCATATAAAAGGTATTCCCATTATTCTATCTGCAGAACTACACTTAAATTATTACTATGTAGGAATGGATTGTTACAATGGAATATAGTCTGCTTACAATACTCAAAAGATGCGTTATACCAGACCCCAGAGATGCGTTCTGCGATGGATGTGGTCAGCTATTTTATTCTGAACATATTAAATACCTTTCCCAGTTTAGGTTTAGCGTCCTCTTAGCAATCTACAGGTTCCATTTGTATGATTCGGTCCAAAGAACAGTGCCAACTTGCTGCTGTTGGTGCATCTGAGTACACATCAAATGAATGTGGATTGACTTTGACAAGCAATTTTTTACTTAGATTTTTGTGTGAAACGATGTTTGCAGAATATTACCCCGCAACGGGTGGATATGAGAGTACCACTGTATTCTGCTGGCTGCGAAAGAAAAATTCGAAATGCTCTCTCCCATATAAAAGGTATTCCCATTATTCTATCTGCAGAACTACACTTAAATTATTACTATGTAGGAATGGATTGTTACAATGGAATATAGTCTGCTTACAATACTCAAAAGATGCGTTATACCAGACCCCAGAGATGCGTTCTGCGATGGATGTGGTCAGCTATTTTATTCTGAACATATTAAATACCTTTCCCAGTTTAGGTTTAGCGTCCTCTTAGCAATCTACAGGTTCCATTTGTATGATTCGGTCCAAAGAACAGTGCCAACGACTGGAATTTGCACCCCCGGCAGGGACTACCGCTACGGCAGTAGCTCCCTTGTTGTCTCAAGGTTCTATCCCTTTTGCAAGGCACTAAAGGGCCTAACTTAGTGTGTTATATTGTGAAAATGTCATGCGTGGTAGAAAGAGTTTAGCTGTTGGTTGAAGCATTAGGGAATTCATAAAGAACTTGAAGGTACAACTTCCACTTACACATGAAAATATCATAATTCTCTTTACTCTTACAAGTTAAGATGTTTCTTAAAAATAAATTTAAGCTGAAATTTACAAAGTTTAAGAGTTTTTCTTTGTTTATATTTACATATTAATGCTGGTGTATTCTAATCAAATTTTTGTTCTCTTTAATTTTAAAATTAGAGAGTGAAAATTTAATAGTTAAAGAATTTAGTGGAGTGACACTTGAATGTCATTCATGGAATGATGATTGAATATCATTTAAGGAATGAAGATTTGGTGAGTAGATCTAGTGAAGCTATATGCTAATATAGTGAAGTGGCAAGATTATTTAAAGAAGTAGTGAGTATATATGATGTTGTAGTGAGTAGATAATTTTGAAGAAGCTATATGCAAGTCAGTGCCACACAAATAAAGAGATTAGTGTACCTTACTAAGTGGGTGCTTAGTGGTGGGAATTAGTGTCTGTAAAGATTAAGAAAATTAGGTTGGTACCTATTGTGGTTTGTACTAATGGGATTGGTGTCTCTAGTAGGTTTCTACATACAAATTCTTGTAATAATAGGTTTTTTCCTACAAATAATTATAAACAGATTTTTTTTGTTTTCTCCCAAACTAGTTTCCATGTAAATATTGTGCTTCATGATCTATAGTTGATAAGTCTCATAGGTGACTGTTTACTTATGGTTGATGAATGTTAAAATAAGTAAATATTGTTTTATACGAACTCATCCCCTCCTCCTGGTATAAGTGTGTGCTCAACAATTGGTATCAAAGTAGGCTTATTTAAAAATAATAAAACCACTACAAGGTAGATCTCAAGAGCACACATGGCTAGTGAGGAATGCTCCTGCATAAACAAAGCTCCATTGCTTGATGGAAAAAACAATGTATTCTATAGCATAAGGATGTGGATTTATCTAATGACTCCTGGTTTTGATATTTGACAATATACTGTGACTGGCTATAAAGATTCAACACCTCCACCAATGAATTAGGCTAGCAAAGGCTAGTGAACATAACACAAAAGTCATGAATTTTATCTTATGTGGTCTATCATAATTAGATTTTGTCAAGGTGATGCATTGTGAATCGAAAAAAAAAATTTGGGACAAAATTAAAAATATTTATGAAGGTGATCAAAAGTTTAAGAAGGAAAAGCTCTAACAGATTCCAAAATTGGAATCTCTTTAATGCCCATCCAATGCCTTTTTGAAGTATTTTTTTCCCTTTTTCTACCAACATATCACCTATTTTTCCCACTTTGATGCATTTTTTTATCCAGGTACAATTATTATCCTATTATGTCAATTTAATGTTAATTTTTATGTATTTAGGAAGAAATTTACCTTTTTATGCTAACTTGTGAGTATCGATGATAACTACAAGAAGGCTTAGGTAGGTACTCATGAAGCAGAGGTGAAAGATAGTTACTCTAATATCCTCGTGTGTTGATGCAACACTTTCACATTGCAACGACACCCTCATGTCATTGCAATATCGAGGTACCTCGTTGTTCAAACATGGTGTTGCAACTCCCATTGCTAGAATACAACTATAGAGTAGGTGTTGCAAGTCCCACTGTGATAGCATGACCACATGGTGAAATATACAACTCTAGCTACTACAACATGAACACTTTCTAGTGCTACAACACATCACTACAACGTGATAGAGTTCAATATTGCAAAGATTTCTACAACATGACATGACATTGTGCCACAATATAACGAAGAACAAAGTTACAATTTTTTTGTTGCAACATGACATAGCCAATAGATCTGGTGCTACAACATGCCTGCGCTCAGTGTTGTAACAAGATTAAGCTTGTTTCTAACATGCCTAAGCTTGATGTTGCAACATGCTCATAGTTATTCATTGAGGATAAAATATTATCACTTAGGGACATCTAGCACACCACACCTCCAACCAACCTCCAACCACACAATTATCACCAACAAGTTGTAGGATGATTAGTTGAACACCTAAAAAGAAATTGAGAAGATGTAGTTTGCTTCCAGCAAGGAAAGGATGACTACAATATAAAATTGACCAATTTCCACTTCTAACAATAGCTGAATGTCTCAACACTTGCATGATATTTTCTACTTTTTGGTGAATTGTTGTAGCTAAGAAGGAAAGACCTGAGAATATAAAATTCTCATGGTTTTCCTTGGATCCATTAATCCAGTTTAGAATATAATGTTGTATATAAAACACCCTACTTTATTTGAGCTAAGGGGGAGAAAAAGTCGGTATATTCTTCCTTTTGAATATTATAAATATCATGGCTCTATTCCATTTATTATTCTACATCATCTGAATGGTGTGCTGGTAACTTAGGTGATCTACTTTTATAAGAAATGCCTCACCTAAGGAGGTAGGGCCCCCTCCATAGGCAGGTACTATCTATAACCTTATAAATTAGTTTCTAGCTTCATTTATGTAATTTAGTTTATGTACATTGCTACAACTCATTAATTTGATAATTTACTTTCTTATGTTGTAACTCATTAGTTCAATAATTTATTTTATTCCATTACAATTTTTTAATACAATATCTTACTTTGTTTTGATGCAACTTGTTAATTCAATAAAATACTTTATTTTGCTAAATTATTTAATTTTATAATTCACTTTGTTGCGTTGCAACTTACTACTTTGATAAGTTACTTAATTTTTGTACATTGCTACAACTCACTAATATGATATGTTAATTTATTCATGTATCTTTTTGGAACTCATTAATCAAGAGAAATAACCTTATTCTTTTATGATGTTGATTAATATAGAGAATAATATTTCTTTATATTCTGCAACTTGTAGACTTGAATAGGTAACTTTCTCTATTTTCTTGGAGATTGTCCTTCATTACTCTGTTTTCCAAATATGGAGTATTTTCTTTGATATATTGATTAGGTGATTAATGTTTAGATCAAAAATCAAAATGCTCATAATCTCTCAAAACCTGAATGAACGCGCCTGTCTCGGCAAAATGATCCCAACTCAACTCGTTTCTCTCAAAATGAAGCTTGTATGAGGAAGTTATCGCATTCTGTCTGCTTTGCCAAACAGAGGAAGTTTTGAAAAAAAGGTACAATCACGTCAGTAGTCCGTACTACTGATGTGGAAGGTGACTGGGCAGGGTCAAAGGTGGTCAATGGCCAGTAAGGTTTTGCTAAGTGGCATGTTGTGGTTGGTTTGCACTGTAGTGATTTGGTTTGTTTTTATTGGACGGAGGATGGACCAATGAAGAGGGGACAAGTGGAAAGCCCGAAGGCCACCAAGTGTCCCTCCCCGAAGGTTAGAAATATCAGCGCGCAATTGTTAGGTCCGTATACAACTACTGTAACCCCTTATTGTTATTAGTACGACCCCCTTATTATATTATTGTGCCCCATAGAAGCCCACTATTGTTATTATTGTGCCCTTACATTATTATTGTTATATGCAGCTCTGATTATATTGATACCCCTTAGACTCCTTATACATAGAAAAGGAAGGTCTTTGTCATTGTATTCATCCAAGAATTGTTCATTTATGTAATGTAAAGGAGGTTTCCCCCTCGAAGAGGCTGATTTCTAAGGCGTTGATCTTTCTTTTCTATCTTTTTGTGAGCTGGTTTCATAACATTTGGTATCAGAGCTTTGGATTCTATGGTTTCGTTGGTCCAAATAGGTCATCTTGGTAGTTTCTCTATAACGTTTTTTATGCGACGTTTAAAAAGCTAAAAAAAAACCCATTTGCACCAAAATCGTTTTTAGCCTCGGGTCCAAATTTCAGATTATGTCTCGCTATATTTTTGGAGATATGATCTGAAGAAGTTAGGGTTTTTGTAGACTCTCGAATTACATTCCAAATAGGTGACCCTGGGAAAATCGTCATAACTTTCCCTTTGAGCATCAAATTGAAATTTCGTAAGAATTTACAGAAATAGGATAGATTGTAGTTTTCTATGTATTGGTTTCAGGTCCTAAGGTCGAAACAGTAACACGTGGCACTTCGTACAAGTTCGCTCGACTGAAAAGGTATATAAGCAGGTCATCTTGGGAGATTGGGCATAACTCTTTCTTGGAGAATCCAATTTCGATCAGACTAGTGGCATTGGAAAGAGGACATAGAGGGCTACTGTACCTCACAATTTTTAGACCTTGGAGATCTAAAATTACATAGTTACAGTCATTTCAATATCGAGCTCGAAGATATCAGGAATTTTGATGGCAAGGATCCATTAAATTAGATACTACAGATGGAGCAATATTTTAATCTACATGAGGTGCAACTATTACAAAAGGTACGTATTGCATATTTATATTTAGAACCGAATCAATTTTTATGGTATGAAGGGCTTTGTTCTCGTAAATTTTCACGGAGGAAATGATAACACATTATGAGGATACAAAGAGAAACACCTTCTTTAGCCAATTGATAAATCTCAAACAAAAGGGTTCAATGGCAGAGCACATTGAGGAATTTCAAAAATTGAATATAAGGGTAAATGATATTCCAGAGAAGGAAACGATTGATGTTTTCATAGGGAATTTAAAGGATAACATTCAACATGAGGTTCATCTTTTGGAACCTGATTCATTAGAGAAGGCATTCAGGTTGGAAAGAAAAATTGAAAGCGAAATTATGGAAACAAGGAATCCCACCACTCACGACTATAATTATGGAAGTGTTTTTTCTCCTAGCCTTCTGCAACCTACAAGTCTTACACCAAAACAATTGGAAGAAAAAAGAGAAAAAGGGATCTGTTATAATTGTGATAGAAAATACAGTAAAGGTCATAAGTGTGTTGAGAAGAAATTATTTCACATAGATTATGAAGAGGAGGAAGAAAAGGATTAAGAAACATCAAAAGAAGAGGATATACACCAGGAACCAACCCCAGAGAAACAAGAAATGAATCCGACCATATCTTGTAAAGCGTTGGCAAGAATTACCACTCCTCAAACTCTCAAGATAGAAGGACATATCAAGAAGAAAAAGGTTCAAGAAGTGAAAGATCACATCAAGAAAGAAGAAATGAATCCGACCATATATTGTAATGCATTAGCCATAATTACCACTCCTTAAACTATCAAGATAGAAGGACATATCAAGAAGAAAAATGTTCAAGAGGTGAAAGATCACATTGAGCATCAAGAAATGAATCTGACCATATCTTGTAATGCATTGGAAGAGATTACCACTCCTTAAATGCTCAAGATAGAAGGACATATCAAGAAGAAAAAGATTCAAGCAGTGAAATATCACAACAAGCATCAACAACAAGGTCTCCAACTTTTAAAGGATAACGTCACTTTGGTGCAGAATCAAATGAAACAACAGGTAGATCAACATTGCAGTGAAAGAAGTTTTGATGTAGGTAACTGGGTATTTTTATGGCTACATCTCAAGCAAGCTATTTATGAGAAGGAAATGTTGGCAATACTACATGCCCTTAAGAAATGGTGACCTTACCTAATGGGAAGACACTTCAAGGTAAAAACGGATCATGATAGTCTTAAATGATTTTTAGAAAAAATATTATCTTTAGAAGAACAGGAAAAATGGATCACAAATATGTTGGGTTATGACTTTGAAATCATCTACAAAAAAGGGAAGCAAAATGTTGTTGCAAATGCACTCTCAAGAAAGGATGAGGACGTGGAAGAATTGTTTTGTGCTATTTCTATTATCTAACTAGAGTGGATAAATGAAGCAAAGGATGAATGGAAGAAGGATGAAGAAGTGTGGCCACTCATTCAAAAGTTGTTGAACATCCCAGTTCAAACAATATTGCCAGAACTTGACGAGGAAGGGAAAATCATATTGGAACCCGGAGCAGTCACAGAAACAAGAACCCGACAACTACGAAATCGATCAATTTCAGAGTATCTCATCAAGTGGAAGAACTTACCCATTGAAGATTCCACATGGGAGGACAATAATTTTATATAGAAGCATCATGAACTAATCAAGCATTAAGGACAACACTTTTTGAAGGAAAGGGGCATATTAGGTCCCTATACTACTAGTGTAACCCCTTATTGTCATTAGTATGACCCCCTTATTATATCGTTGTGCCCATCTAGTCCCCATATTGTTATTATTGTGCCCTTACATTATTATTTTTATGTCAGATATGATTATATTATGACCCCTTAGACTCCTATATATAGAAAGGAGGTCTTGTCATTTGTATCATCCACGAATTGTTCATTTGTGTACTGTAAAGGAGGTTGCCCCCTCGAAGAGGCTGATTTCTAAGGCGTTGATCTTTATTTTCTATATTTTTGTGAGCTGGTTTCATAGTAGTAGTATTAAGCAAAATTATGGGCAGGTCGACAGAGTAGCAAAATTATGGGCAGGTCGGCAGAGTCAAACCCGCGTCCTTGGCTGAACAAACTCCATGCGTTATTGTTCTACCACCGTGTTGGTTCTTAACATTCTATGGTCGCAAAACATATTTGAAGTTTAAGCGTGGTGGATTTGGGGTAAACCATTGGCATTTACTGCCAACATGTGACCACACCAAACCATCCGGCAGCTAACGGTTAACCAAAACCTCGCAGATTAAGTGCTAATTATGATCAATGCTAATTAAACATGTTTATCCACTAATTAAGCTCTCATGTTCATTGCACGTATTAAGTGGAGTTTAGCATTAATTAACCAAATTTATTACTAATTAACCTACAGTTAAGTTGGAAACGCAGTTGGCAGAGCCCCAAAATTCGACGCTAACTCCAGTTTTAGTGGAGTTAATTGGAGTTCCTCCAGTTTTAGTGGAGTTTTACTAGGAGAAACTGTTTTGGCCATAACATTTGCAAAATTCGACCAAATTGGGATCAGGAAAAGGCATTCCTAGATGATTTTGATGTTCTGAGCACATTAAAGTAGGTTTCAGGAGCAATAGAGCATTGCAAACATCATTTTTTTTTCCCATTTTGAGCTAATACAGAAGCCCAAGACATGGAAGCTATACCAAGGAGATGTAGCCCAAGAGGGGTGAACTCCTTCATCAAAACACTGTGTTAAATATTCATTTTGATGGTTTTCTGTACATTTGTTTGCTGCTATTCAACACTTTATTTTCATGTTATTTTTCTCATGAATTTGACATAAAACTTGACAAAATTTACCTGTTACATTCACAAACACCATAAGGGAACCTAATCACATGAAGCAAATGATAAGCAATTATTTTTAATATTGAAGTTGAAAATAGCATAAAAAAACTAACATTCAACAACAGATCAAGTTGGTATTAGAGAAGGTCATTTTCTTGATTACTTGAGTTTTGTGCAAGTAGGGTTTTAATGGTTGTGAATTTGTGATGCTTATAAGGTTAAAGTTGCAGAGAGGAGAAGGGAAAATATTGGTTGCAAATCATGAGGTAATGCCCAGAAGAAGGAGAGCCACAAGGCCACAATCTCCACCCAAAGTTCCAAACCCATCTGCACTTGAAGTACCTCAAGTTTTACCTTCAATTGAGATTGAGGAGGTACAAGTAGTACCTTAAGCTGAGCTTGAATCTAAAGCCATCATGTCTGGAGCAAGAGAGACTGAAGGTCTTTCAGAAGAGGAAGCATTTAAGAAAGATTTCTATGACTTAAATGACATGGTTAGGGTCCTCTATGAAGAGAGAAATACTAGAATGGTTGGAGAGAGTTCTAAGCCCCCATGTGGAGAGGGAAGATCAGGAGATAAAAAAGATGAAAATAAGGATTCAAAGGGTAAT